>JAQLOL010000025.1:16614820-16632202 GCA_029783665.1 Naso thynnoides
TGAATGGAAGAGAAACATTGTTGTTATGACCTAGGTTCAAGTTTCGAGTCTGTTGCACTTTTGTTGGGTGCAGTCCGTAATGTTTTCTCAGTTTACTGCCACTCAAACTTATGCCCTCGCGTTAATGAGCTTGTTTCAGCCAGATATTATTTTTTGTTGCGTAGATTTGCAACAAAATGCTAAAGCTTTGGAGAAAAAATAATTTCACAGATATATGGACATAATTTTCTGTGTAGTAATACATTTAAGTTCACAGAGGCATTTAGGTGCTTATTTTTTATGTGCTTGGAAAGAATTTGCTACCAAAGAAAAGAAACAAGATCTGTGATCAATTATTTAAAGAAAAATCCCTCTGATGACTTTTGATCATACAGTTCATCAGTGAAATTTAAATTCTTGTATGAATTTAAAGGTGGAGTCAGCAGGATTTTACTAAAAAATAAAATATAGACATATACAAAAGTAATGCTACTCAATCACCACTTCTGGCCCTTAGTATATGTGTGGTGGTCACTGTGTACGGAGACACACCGCCCCCTGCCTGTATTTTGAAGTTGTGGCTGACTCGGGACCTGCTTGGGATGAGTTACCGTAAAGATGCCGTAATTTTTAGGTAAGGATGTGTGAGGCAACCGTGGAGCACAGCTACTGGACGCCGTCCAGACCAGAGAACAGGTTGGTGCTAAATACTGGTGGTTAGCTTGTAAAATTATCGACTTCTCCATTAAACAAATGCTACATTCCAATGTAGCTTGCTGTGTAACATTATGGTAAGGGATATAGAAGTATAATAGTCCACGCTAAGTTACGATCCTTCTGGTGCGTTGAGGCAGAATGAGGGGCCCAGTTTGAATGTTGTGCTAACAAACTGCCGTTGTATTTACAAATGCCACTGACTTTAAAGCAGTGTTCAGACTTTTAGATAGACATGCATATTGTAAATTAGATGAGAGGATTTAAACTGATACCAGTATTATGTCAGCAGGTACGCTTAGTTTAGCATTTAGACTTGAAACAAACTTTGTCCAAACATGACTAAACTTCTACCTCCTGAATACCCCTCCCCCCTTTTTAAAAAAATGTTTGCTTGTTAAACTGAGTGAATCAGCCTCTGGCAGTAGCTCCATTTACTGTGAAGATATGACAGCAGGAAAAATGTTGGGCTACTCTTCAAGAACAGAGTAGGACAGAAAGAAATGACCAACACTATAATGTTCTCAGTCCAGCAGACATAATGTATAAAATGGCAATCACATTTACCTATACTGAATAAACAGATTCTCATTGATGGGACATCCTTTATTATGATTGTGGGTGATCAAAGTACTAGGGAAATCATTTTCCCTGACAGTCAGTAACAAAAATAGTTGTACACGAGACACAAACTGACCTTTAATTAAAAACACACAGCATATTTGATATGTTGACTTTCAAGTCTGGATCCTGTAACTGTTAACAGTCAGAGTTCCTTTACAGCATCGCCACATTCAGCCA
This sequence comes from Naso thynnoides, assembly GCA_029783665.1. Taxonomy (NCBI): domain Eukaryota; kingdom Metazoa; phylum Chordata; class Actinopteri; order Acanthuriformes; family Acanthuridae; genus Naso; species Naso thynnoides. The sequence continues at coordinate 16,616,315 of JAQLOL010000025.1, forward strand.
CTGTGGATGAAACATTGGCATAAGTTACTGTGTGGTGCGTAAATAACTGCTTTATATTTTAATGTCAATATTACATCTGGGTTCTTACCTCAAAAAAACCCAAATTTATCTCACCAGTTCCTTCTTCATCCAGGGTCTTGAAGGTGTCTGTTGCATAAAAAAAGAAAGAAAAAAGAAAAACATCAGCCTGTAAGTCCACATGATTTCTGCATGGCTGTAGGATGAAAATGTGGCCACAATGACCAGAACTCACTGAAGAGGGACTCTAAGCGGATCAGGCTGCACACAAAGTTGTCAAAGTCAATGCTGAGGTCTGGTTCACTGTAGCGGGCCACAATTATCTGATGCAAAGGGTTGTTGAGAGAGAAACCTGTCAAAATACAAACAAATAATGAGCCATAATATTTTTATGCAGACAACTGAGAAAAACACAAATAAACCAGGATCCTCTGCACTTGTGTGCCTTTGAGTCATTGCAGAGTAAAGGAGATGGGACGCATCGAATACAGTAATGAAATGAAGTTCATACCAGCAGCATCGACAGCCATCCGCATCTCAGAGGAGCTCATGCAGCCACTTTGGTCCATGTCTCTCTCTTTGTACAGATCCTAAAGGAGAGTCCAGAAAGTTCATATATGTGAATACCATTCTATTTATAGGCGACTAGACACATGTTTTGTAAATATCAACACAAGCAAGTGAAAAACACACCAGGAACTTCTCGATCTTTGTCCACAGGATCTTAAATTCGACCAAGCCCAGCTTGCCGCTTCCATCTTTCTTCGAAGAGGGTGTCAAGGAAAAGTGCAAAGTGCTCCACACAGTATAAACATCACACAGCATCAGTAAAAATGTTGGGATATGTTTATGGAAAAAGATAATTTTCCCAGCCTTAATTCCTTGAACTTGACTAGATAAGAAAATTGATACAAATTTTATGTAAACATTGAGCAGTTGCTCAGCAGCATATTGTGTTATACAGTTTTAGCTTTGTCTTTTTCTGCTTTATTCTGTAGGTTTCTCTACATATCTGTCATGTTCAATAATAATTCCCTTTCCAAGTGAATGTAAGTCTGTGTGTTTCCCTCCCCAGTTGCCAGTTTGTTGTTAAATCGTATGTATTATTCGTTGTGTCAGTTTTACCGCTGGATGTTGGATCTTAGAGGACTTTGTTTACTTATGAACTTTTGTTTCTTGCTTGCTCTCCTTGAATTGGCTTATCTCATTTGAATATACATTGCATCTGGTTTCCCGCAGGTGGGTTGTTATGTTGTTTTGTTTCATTAAATTGATTGAACTGTGCCTTCTCTGCCTCCTGTGTCTAAATCTGGTCCATTTCCTTGTGTTCTGTGCACCAGCAGACTCAGGGGTGGGGGGCAGGGGGGCAATTGCCCCCACTGGTGCCCTAACGGTGGAAAAAATGTGGCGAAAGTGCCCTCTTGGATGCCCCTATGGTAGATGTTAAATGATGAAGCACCTTTCAGGCTGCCCTCCCAGAGGACAAACGTGATAAAGTGCCCTCTATGGTGCTCTACAATGGAACAAAAAGTGGTACAGTGCTCTTTAGGGTGCCCTACAAATGAACAAAACATGGCAAAGTGCCCTCTAGGGTTCCTTTCCATTTGTTAAAATGTGGTAAAATGAATTCTAGAGTGCCATTCCACTGGACAAAATGTGGTAAAGTGCCCTTCAGGATGCCCTTTTGATGTACAAAATTCAATAAAGTGCCTGCTGACTTTTTTGCGTGCCGCTGCCCCACGGCATACAAGAAGTGCCCTTTGTAGTGTCCCCCCCCCCAAACATCCCAAATCCGCTACTGGTTCTCTGTTCTTATATGCACAAACATAACATGTTACATCAAGTCTAACACAATTCACCTGAGGGTCACTAATTAACGCATAGTTTAATCCCTAAAATGAATCTAACAACTAAGATAGAGTACGTTAATTATCGCCACACAGGCTTTCCCCTATAGCCTATAAAGCTTATTTTCCTAATCGTACTTCCTTAATAGGGAAGTAAAAATGGAAAGTGAGATGTGAAGAGATTAATTGTTTTGTGGATTTCTCTTGACATAACAAGGATGGATACATCCAGTAGATTGACCATGTTGCGGCAAGTCGACAGGCTAAAGCCGTTGGTTTTGATGTCATCTCCTGAAAATGGACAAAACAGGATGAGTCAGGTACAGACAAATGCACATAGTGAGCTTCCTGGAGAGAGGTGAAATAAAGAGTTTTTCTTACTCCTCAGAATCACACGATTGAGGATTCTCTGCAGCTCGAATGCAGAAATCTCCACATCCTATGAGGCAGAAACAGTGTGCGTCACAAGAACAATAATATTAGACAGAAAGATATTGTATAAACTCTTAAAGCATACTTACATGTCCAGCCAGCTGCCCAAACAATCTCTTGAATCTGTCAGAGATGTCTTCTTCATCAATGTCAATCTAGAGAGGACAAAATGATCACATTTTCCTCTTTTTTTTCCAATAAAAACAACATTAATATAAACCCAATAAATGGTAGATATGACTTTACCTGCTCAACATGACAGTCTACAGGATCATCAATCTCTCTAGAAACAGAAAGAAGTAATATTTATGTCATCCTTTTGAATGCTATTATTATTATTACTATTTGTTATTATATAATTACACTCATTTGTGAAAGTCACATACTGTAAATCAGCTTGTTTCTCAGAGAAAACCCGCACATAAAAGTCTCCGGTCTTGTTGGGCTCAAATGTGGAGGGGACGATGAGGTATTGTCCAGGAGGAAGACTGATGTGGTTGCACACCTCTCGCAAGTTAATGAAGGTCTCAGAGCGCGCTGCTGGCCGGTTGCGCAGGAAGAAGTTTTTCTTCAGGTGAACTTGCCTTTGGTCGTGGTACTGAAAAACGACAAAGCATGCAGTACTGTAACATGAGGGCGCCCTACACCTTCCCTAAGTGCCATTTTGTTGAACTGTGTAAACATGTGCATTATAGTTTGAGAGAATTTTCAAGACTGAAAACAAATGAAGCAATAATTTCTTGATGAACAGTGAAAAATGGGTGCTTCCAGCAACAAGTTCATTGAGTCTTTTTGTCTTTGCGTGCATACCTCCTTAGGCAACTGGAAAAGACCAAAAACAAATCACATGTCAGAACAGGCGCAGGTGTTGCAAATACAATCTCTGCTGTCACAAGTATTATTACTTACATGGTTTTCTTAAAGGCAGCTCCTTACCTCATATATGGCAAAGCCAATGGTCTCCATGTCCTTCCCCATTTTCCTCATACGGCGCCTGTTCCTCTGCATCAAGCCCACAATGACTGTGCAGCATTCCTCACCATCATCTGGGTCATCATCCACCTCATCCAGCTTGATGACAAACTGCGGGTTCATCCAGAAGGTATCTAGGAAGGGAAGGAAGGGTTTGCAGCACCGAATCGATCAAAACATACTACAGCACCACAAGACAGACTGTGTGCTTCTTTACAACATACACATGTAACAGTGCTGCAAATCTAGACAGATCCAGAAACTTGTTGTACTTGGATAGTTTCTGCAGCCACCAGCTGATACGCCCCTTCTCCATGATTCCTCAAATTCTGACTCCGCCCATTTCTTGAACTCATCGCCTGTAAGTGCATCAGGGGTGAGGTTGCAGATCTCAAGGCGAGAATATTGGTTCAGGAAGTCGGAAAAAGACATCCTGTGGAGAAAATCAAAAACAGAAGCTATCACATCATTTTCTTTACATGCTCTTCTCCTTTCATTGGAGAAACAATGAAAACAGGGTTTACCAGCACTCAGAAGACACAGAAAAATAGCATTAGATTTTACCAAAACTCTCCATCCTCACAACGGTTGGTCAGCCTTTCCCGATCATCATCACTCACATATCTCCACTCAGAAGAACTAGGAAAAAGAGCCAATACAGTCTCTGTTAGAAATAAACTGTGTGATAAAATTAAAACATTGAAGACAAAATTTTGGCTGGCTTCTAACTCACGCACACTCCACCTCTACATCAAGCACTGGAATAAGAATTAAAACCAGTCGGTTGTAACAGCTTTTTGACTACAGGATTTACAAGCCGTTCCACTGGGTGTGTGTCTGTGTGTGTTAGCTACTTGCATAAAAGAAGCACATAGTCTACACCTTGTATAAAAACAAAGGATGGAGATGTTTCATTAAGGCTGGGTCCTCTTAAGAAATGCACAAGAGGTATGAATAGGAAAGCTCATAAGTAGCAGTCGAAAGCAAATCAGTTGTAAAGGCCTGTTTTTTTCTTTTATTTTGCTTTGTTTTGTTTTTTGTTGTTGTTGTTGTTTTTAAATGTAGAGTTGGATGATAAGTCAGCACTGAGAGATGTCACCATTGGCTTCAACCTACATGACCAAAATCTTGTCATTACAACTACAATTACCCAAACCGGCCCCCTTGTATTTAAATCTCTATTCCATAGTTTTGTCATCATTTCCCTAAGCTAACACTAGCATGCTAACATGCACACGCTAACTAAGCCAACGTGCATTAGCAATTATGTTTACCATGTTCATCATTCTAATTTAGATTGTTAGCACACTAAAATGAGCTAATTAATGCTAAACACAAAGAGCAGCTAGGGCTGGTGGGAATGTCATTAGTTTTGCAGATATTTTATGCAAAAGTATTTAAAAAATTATATCTCTACAATAACAGTAGATACTGAGATACTTAATTATAGAAGTGACAACTTTGTGGGGCAAATGATGCTCAAAGTCAGGGGAGCATCCAACTCTTTTGGCTTACGCCAGTGAGCTGCAAATGATAACTAGGGTGAATTATGAAGTGGTTATATGCTCTTATACCATGGTCTTGGTGAATACTCAATTCTGACTGGCTGGAGGGTGTCAATTAACTTTTGATATAGGGACACCTATGGAACTCTTCAAGTAGTACTAGGTAAACAGTCTTTTCACTGTTCCAAAAATAATGCACTTCAGCCGCAAACTCTTCCACTTTAGAGATAAAGTAAATGAAAAAAAATCTATGTATCTTTCTTCACACACTGTGGTCCTGCAGTGCAATATTCCCTGAGCACCACGGGATGGTGCTCGTAAGACATGAATTGCAAGAAGTAACCTAGTGAATTTAAGTGGTTAAACAAAGTGTCCGCTGGCTGAACGTTTGATTTAATGTATTGGTTATCTCATGAAAAGGTGCCCAGCCCAGTGCTTGATTTGAAAAAAATGTTGGTGATTGAGTTTATGTGTGTTAAGCCACTACAGCCATGTTCCACTGTAATACAAATGTTAATTAGTCATTTTCTTAGTGAAAATTGTTGTTGATTTGGGGACAATGACATGGCTGACGAGCCAACTAGACCTGTTGTTAAACATACTGGCCAATTACAATTACTATTTTTCCACTGTGCGCAATGTTATTGACTTTGAATATTGCTAGCATTGCATTAGCTTTCTGGCTAACAGCGGAGTGGACTAGTTGATCTCGTGTGGCCCATCTTATTTACTTCATTACTGAACTACATTTTCATCACATAAGAACCCTACAGGATTGTAATGATTATTTCAGTTGTTAGTCAAGGTCTCAGGTGTTGCCAGGGAAATGGAGTTGTTGCTTGTTTAAAACTTCAAATTTTGACCACAAAATGCATGAAAATAAAAATGAATGGTCTAATTATCATTTTCTTTGGTAATGACTATGGTATGGCGGGATAATGCCCCATAGGCGTCGCCAGACATATTTCACTGGGGCACGTGCCCCAGTATTGATCTGCAGTGCCCCAGTATAAATTTCACCAGTAAAAAAAAAAAAAAAAAAATCACTTTGGAGTTTTAAGTCTACATGGCATAAACTACAGAATAATCTACAGAATAATCTACAGAATGCGCCTATTTAATATGGTCATGCTTGGAACCAGAGGGGCGTAAGTGGCATTTGATCAACTTTACAGGAGAATTTATGCACGCAACTTTGGCTGTGATCGGCATGTGAGCTCTTCGGGAGATATGCTGCGTTCATGTGGTGTCGGGAGATCTGAGTTCCCAAGTTGGAAAATCGTTCTGATGTGCTGTAAAGTCGTAATGTGGGATAAAAACATGGATGCTACAAAGAAGAGTAGCCTATTTTAATGCTCCGACCATACACCACAAGTTAAGTGATTGTTTGCTGCTTTTTATAGACACCAAGTAGTAGAGAATCATTTTTCCGATTATTACAACACCACATGAATGCAGCATCAACATTACGGTTTGTGTGCCAATCATACGGTGCTAATGATATCGCCCCACCTGTTTTACAGGTTAGTGCCGGATAAACTGCCCGTCCTTGTTGTTCGTTGTTACCTCTGTGTTGATGTTTGTTTGGTCGCCTATTCCCATGTGAATTTAAATGGTTCAGCTTTACTTTTTACGTTTACATATCAGGCAGTTAACTGCGGTAAACTCTGGTCGCAAATTGAAGTAGCAGATTAGCTGCCGTCTTTTAGCTAACTGGCTATGAATACGATGACAATTATATGTGATTTGAGTGAGAGCTTTGCACACGGAGTGTCTTGATAGGAAAATCTGTGTTGATATGGTAATGTTTGGTCTATTTTCGTCTGTTTTGTATGGTATGGATAATCTAGTTTTGTGGTCTGCAAGGCAGCTAAATATGCAGTTTATATTCAGAGTATTGGAAGAGCCATTTAATATTATGTTAGTATGATATGTGGTATTTTATCAGTATCGATACTGATGTTATTTATTGCTATTTGTTTATAAACACTGATTAGGCTGGTGTTACTGTCTATGCCAATTATCACAAAGAGTGCAATTTAACCTCATCTTTTTTTTTAAAATCATCCAATCAACTTTTGAAAGAAAGTACCAAACCTTGCAATGCAGTCAACTACATCTCCTCTCTTAAGTTAAAAAAAAAAAAAAAGTTAGCTTCTCTGAGAAATTTTCTCTGAGCTACAACTCCCTTGGTGAGCTAAAATTCGGGAATGTCTGAGCAGAACACAGGCGGTCCTGATTAGCGTTCCTCTGTGCAGAGTTGGCAGGTTATAAAATCTCTGAAAAATAATATTCAGAGCAAGATTTTGTCTCATTGTGTCAAGGCTCACAGTGGGTTGTGGGCTGACCTAATCAAGGGCTCTGAGTGGCAACTAACATAATTTCCTGATCCTTTTGATCTCTGCTAATATCTCACTGCATCATACAGTGTCAGAAAAATTGAATTCACGTTCACACACAGGGATCTTTAAAAAATATTTTTTGCTTAGCAAAGAGTTGAACAGCAGGGACTTAATCAGTCAACACAAAATACAGTAGCTAGTACATATTCCTCTATAGAATAAATATCTCAGTCTGTTGCTATTTGGCTATTATATTCATAAAAGTAAATGTTACAGTGAAAAATTACGCCTCATCTGTTCTGTTTTTTTGTTTTGTTTTGGCTGTGGGTATGCTCTGTTCCATCACCTCTTAGGTTTTATTTCATAGTCTGTGACATTTCCAAAGAAAAGATTGCTGTAGGCAGATTTCAGCAGGGTGTGGTTGATGAGGTGGAAATGAGGTTGGTGTGCTTTCGGGGAGACCACAGCTTAAATACATGACACATGAATGTTGCAACAACCTCTTTGCAACGTTCCTGTTACCTGTTAAACTGTAAGGAACTAGTGAAGTGAAACAGAACCACACAACAAATATTTCAACTTCTTTTATTTAATTACTCAATAACTGACAAATACTCTTTTCTGTGAGTTAAAGAAAAGAAAAAAAATAACTTAGAGACAGCTACATTATCATCTCAGGAATCAAGTGTCAAAACTGCAGCAGAGGCTGCAGCTGTGGGTTGTGTGGGCTGTGCATTGAGGACAAGGAAAGGCAGCTTTCTGCTAAGACCGCAGGTTTCCGCTCCCATTATCATTCTTAGACAAGCAATAGATACATCACTCATTATTTGTGTTTCCTCACCAATTACTGGACTCCATTTTCCCTTTTCCTTTCTTTAGAGTGTAAGCTGCAGTTGCCACTTTCAGAGTCACACCTGTCCATATGTGATATAATCATTGAGCATATGAGCCTCCACAGCTATTGTATTTAACAGCAGGTCAACCAAAGTGTTAGCAAAGCCTGTATGTTCACTGCCTTTAAAAAATGAATCAAAGGACAAAAGCTATTTTGTTACATCAGTCTAAGGGCCAATAAGCATGTTCAGGCATTTCGCACTGCAGGAACTGTGAACAATTGTGGTTCTAAGGACTTTGTTTTGGGGAACATGTTTGGCTCCAATTTCAGAGAGGGCACCTTGGCAGCACCAGAGCAACTCTGGGTAACGTCAGTGTACACTAACGGGTCAAGCTCAGGTGCCAGCGCCGGCAAACGCCATTTTTGAAAACACATCAGCTGTGTTAACAAGACGACACATAATACAAACAAGAGCTCATCATGAGAACGTCCATCATCTTGTTGTTGTATCACCTTTGAGATTTAAGGGCAAGCAGATTAAGGTTACATTATCGCAACAAACTAGCCAAAGGATAGAGCAGTAATGCAGTAGCCTTTATTTGTTGTAGTTGTTGTTCTCATGTGTTACACAAAAGTTGCATTAAAAGTTGCACAAATAAACAATTAGTGTAATTGAAAACACGCTTTCAAAGCCACATCTGTCCATATGTGACGTAATCATCGGGCATAAGAGCCTCCACAGCTATCGTATTTACCAGCAGGTCAACCAAAGTTTTAGCAGAGCAGGCGGCTGTATTCGGAGAGAGCCGAGGACTTTTTCACCCCATCCCAGATTCGAGCTGCATAATGAAACCTGTAGAAACACAACAAAATTCACAGACTTGAAATGGCTCTCACTTTGATGATTTTAAGAAGTGTACTTTTATCTGATGTGTTTAGTAGAAAGGCTGACAGGAACTAAATGACCCCTTATCTCAACATCTTTGTTAATCTTAAACCCTTTGAACTATTGTGAAAACTATCAATAAAACATTAACAAAAAAGTGAATGTTTAACTCTTGAAAAATACAACCTTTGCTGTTGCACAGACCCCACTTATTATCATATGAAATTTTTGATAGACAAGAATGATAAATGTTGCATTTGCTGCTTGACTACAGGAAGTATTCAGCTTCAATATCCTCTGTTATTTTATTCACCTGTTTTAAGAAGAATATTAACTGTTCATTTAAAATGCAGGTTAAGTGATTTTGTTCAAGAAAACATGCTCATTTGTTTTAAGCTGCAGATGCACTGAACAACCAACACTAAGTAAGCACAACCTGTATAAAATGAGAGAAGCAAGTGCGCCCACTGCCACTCAGTAAGCTGGTTGCTTCAAGTGCAGAGTGGTAACAAAATGCAACTCAGGTAAGTGTATCAACGTTTTCATAAACCTAGATCTTCTCTCTTCTGGAGTACTAGTTTGGTGGCTGCGAACAGTGAGTGACTTATGTTCACATGAGTTTAGTGAAAACGTGTAACCACATAATTAACAGGAACAGAAAAAGCACTGAAAGTACTGTTGGCCTACAAACTAAACCTGCTCAAATAAAAAGGATCTTGAGGAGCTTCTTGTCACGTGTATGTTAGGGCAAACCACTCAACCACAAAGCCTCTTGCTGTCTGTTTCCGCTCTTTCTACTGCCTCAAATGTCAAAAAAGTCAAAAAACCTTCAAAACACTTAAATGTGCCTTTATCCACACTGACAATAAATTCATAGCAGACGGTCAAGATTGGGATCTTTACCAGTTCTTCTCAGTGAGGATGGTGTGTGACAGCTGACAGCGGGGCACGGCCAGTATTTGGCTTCGGAGTTTTGAAACTATGGTGGAGAAGGCCGGGTGTCCTCTATATCCCGGGAGCAGAGAGAAGAGTGGGTATGTTCCGGACCCTAAACATGGAACAAAGATCAATTCCCATTTAACACACACACACACACACACACACACACACACAAACCAGGAGGAAAACTTAGTTTTGCCTTCTGTGAAGATAATTCTTTAAAACCTGCTTTAGTCAGACCATCGTCCCCGTCATTCTCCTGCACAGGAAGAAGAAACATGTTGACTTCAGTTGCCAGATAGTTCTGCCCCAGCCCAGGAAAGATATTGCAGTCCAGCATAGATAATGTACCTTAAAACAAACAACACATTAATGGATGAATGTGGGCGGGTAATGTAGCTATTATGTTAATCGAATTTCTAAACTCATTGCTAATGGTATCCAAAACAAACCACTTACATCAGGTTTCCATCATCTTTACACAGTTTCGGACATTTGATTTCATTATTTATCAATCTAAATTACTTCACCTTTAAAAACATTCATGACATGAACAGAATATAGTTATGTATTCAGAAAATCTTATAGTTTTGAACCTTTGTATTTGAGATGAGAGTGGGCCATCAATTTGTCCACGACCATATGCATGTTTTTCAGATTCCTTGGGCAGAAATCTTCCCGTCTGGCCTTATTCTGTAGAAACACTGGATGGGGGGAGGAATATAAATAAATAAACAAATTAAAAATAATAATTTTGATAGTAGTCAACCTGGATGATGTGTCCAGCTGTGAGTTTATGTGTGAATTAAATAAATAAATATCACCTATATGAGGATAGTACTCTGCTCCATCATCGCTGCCTGATGAGCCAGTGCTGTCATGGCTTGCAGACGGAGTGGAGGGTTTCAGCATCTCAGCAGTTTGAAGAAACCTGTACACAAACATGTCATGAATGTTATACACCATTTTGTTCTGGGGCACATTTAAAGTAATAAGCGGTTATTACAACTGAATGATCTACAACTTGATCAGAAGTATTGTATATTACTTGACCCATTTGAGCCTTAAAAAAGAATGAACCAGTAAATTTTTTCCACAGGCTCTTTGTTTTCCAAGGTACTGGTGAAACAATGAAACAGAATCCTGAACGTCCAGATGGAATAACAGATTAACAAGTTTAAAGGCTCACCAGATGCCAAAACAGTGCAAAATAATTTGTAACAAATGCGTTTAACACTGTCCTTATGTAAACAAAGTCAAATTTACTGTTTCTCGCTTAAATGTTTTCTCTTAAAGAATGATTAGACAGATAATTTAAAACAACCTCCACCTTAGAATGCTCTCATGTTATTCTGTGGCTTCACTGTGTCAGTGAACTAGATCTATTCAAATGAACAAAAGAGCTGCTTTTTTTTATGCCAAGCCTTGGTTGGTGTGGATGCTCCTTTGTTCAGTGCACGCATAGAAGGAAAAATATGCAAATTCAGGAGAAGGCAGGTTGTGTCATGCACAATCCAACTGCCCGTTTCATGCCACTGACTTGCTGCTCTAATGGATGTGCTCAGGAGTTACAGTAAACTGAAACTGAAAGAGACGATTAGCCGTGAAAAAATTATCATGAAATGAAACTAAATAAAATGGAAACTGAACTAAAAACTGAAATGATTTTACTTTATTGCAAAACTAATTATGTTACCAGTAATAAAATGGGTTTATTTATATTTAATGCCAATTTGCAACTGCAAAATAACACAATGGAATAAAGAAGTAATACCACCACTACTACTAATAAAAACAGTTTGCATCTATATAGCACTTTTTCTATCACTCAAGAGACTCAAAGCACTCCACAGTGAAAGGGGGATCTCACTAACCACCATCAGTATGCAGTACCCTCCAGGGTGATGCATCGTAGCCATTTTGTGCCAACACACTCACCACACACTGTCCTCCCTTTGTGCTACACATACATATGACAATGTACAGAAATATTTGAATATGACCCATTTAGAAGAGCATTTTGTAGATGTATCTTGCAGGTAAATGGAGCTACATATCCTGACACATTACATCTGGCCCTAAAAAATCAATCAATCAGACTTTGTTTATAGCATTTTCCATACAATAAAATGTAGCATAAAGAGCTTTACATTATAAAAGCAAGAGGAAAGCAAAACCAAAAGACCCACACTCTATCTCTCTCTCTCTCTCTCTCTTTGTCTCCTACATACAACACATGCACACACACTTGACAGAAAGTAACTGAAAACAGAAAACGGAGGGGGTGCTGTCCACTCTCAGCAATTTGCAGTGTGGAAACACCAGAGACTGGACAAAATCAATCAAATAAAAGGAACTAAAAAAAAAGGGTTATTTTATTTAATTGAGTACAAAGTTCATTTTGACCACCTAATAAAACTAAATTAATACCAACATTAAAAATGTAATTGTTCACTTGGATTATACAATAAATAGGCTAAATAAAATAACTGATTAAACAGTTAAAATAGATAAATAAAAGGATAGAATATAATAACACCTATAAATAAAATTTAGTCAAAGGCCAGGCTAAAAAGGTAAGGCTTAAGTTTGCTTTTAAAAATGTCCATACTCGCAGCTACCTTCAGGTCTTCAGGAAGGCTACTCCAGAGACGTGGGCCGTAATAATAAAAAGCTGCTTCACCGGATGTTTTTTGTTCCAATTTTAGGAATGAGTAAAAGACCTCTATCTGAAGACCTTAGAGTTCTGGATGGCTCATAAGTAAAAAGCAAATCTGATAAATGAGTGGTACTAAGACCATTAAGGGCTTAAATAAAACAATAAAAGAATCTTAAAATCAATCCTGAGACTTTAAAATCGGTGTAACATAAGCTCTCTTCCTGGTCCTCGTCAGCAAACGTGAGACTGAGTTCTGCAGTAATTGTAGAGGTGCTATTTTCTTTTTAGGAAGACCAGAAAGAAGAGCTTTGCAATAATCAATCCTACAGGAAATAAAAGCATGAATTAGTGTCTCTGTGTTGGCTTGTTGGCTTGCATGCATTTAACCGGGAAATACAGAGCTTTGTCAGATGATGTTATTCTGATGACTTGCTGCTCTAATGGATGTGCTCAGGAGTTACAGTAAACTAAAACTGAAAGTAAAGAGATGATTAGCAGTGAAAAAATTATCATGAAATGAAACTAAACAAAATGAAAACTGAACTAAAAACTGAAATGATTTTACTCTGTTGTAAAACTAATAAAGTTAGCAGTAATAAAATGGGTTTATTTATATTGATGCCAATTTGCAACTGCAAAATAACACAATAGAATAAAATAGTAATAATAATAATAATCATAATAGTTTTCATCTATACAGTGCTTTTTCTATCGCTCAAGAGACTCAAAGCCCTCCACAGTGAATGGGGGATCTCACTAATGTGGATATTGAATAAGGTCTTTAAACTCTGAATGAACTACTTCAGCATTGTGCAGCACCCACCTGGGCGATACACGGCAGCCGTTTTTTCGCCAAAATGCTCACCACACACTGTACTCCCTTTGGGCTACACATACATATGACAATGTATAGAAATATTTGAATATGACCCATTTAGAAGAGGATTTTTTTAGATGTATCTTGCAGGTAAATGTAGCTACTTATCCTGACACATTACATCTGGCCCTAAAAAAATAAAATGAAGTAAATAAAAGAACAAAAACAAAAACCTTACTGAAAAACTCAAACAAAACAAAACAAAAAATAGAAAATACATTTTGAAAACCAACTTAAACTAAATTAAATTTAATCTCAAAGTCTAAACTAAACTGAATTAACAATTAATTGAAAATTTAAAACTGTCCGGACTTTTGTACCTTGCACTGATACTTGCATAGAGGGATGAGTCTCAGCACATGTTGAATGGGCACAAAGCCAGTCATTTCCAACAGGTCTGGCTTTGCCTCTGTTTGCTGACTACTGTGAGACCAACTGAAAGCGTAACTTTATTGAGTTTATGAAAAAGCTGAAGACAAATATCCTCTCCAGATACAAAATGACATGCTCAACATTCTTGCTGCACAAGTGGGCTTTCAAGTCATCGTCAGAGCCTTTCTGAGAGTTACCGTCTTCTTTTACTCTGAAACGGGGCAGTAAGTGTAACACAGATCCATGGCAGATGAGGAAGTACCTACCTATAGAGGTTTAAGTCAGTGAACCAGTCTTGAACTACAATGACCACATGGCAAACTGTAAACAGGAAGGCGGCAATCTGAAGAGACTGTTGACATATAACACAATGAATGGTCACATTTGAATGTGTGCATATAGAAGGATTAAAATGACCAATACAGGTTACAAGGTTACATTATTGCAACAAACTAGCCTAAAGATGGAGCAGTAATGCATTGGCCTTTATTTGTTGTGGTTGCTGTTCTCATGTGTTACACAAAAAGTGCATAAAAGTGATGACAGTATACCAGACATTAGCCAGCTTACACTGCCTCAGGGGGTTTCTGTTAGGGAGCTCTTACAACTGTTCTGTCTGTCAACGCCTGATGCACCTGTGCTCAAATAAACAATTAGTGTTTTCACTGCAGCCACTGACCTGCATCTCCACATATGTGTGAGGGAGGTTGTACTCCGGAGGCAACTTCCGATCATTGTTGATGAGGTGGTCGAGAATAGACGGGCTGAGCATCGGCTGAAGAAACAAATCAGGCATTTTTCAGTCGGGACTTCTTTCTTTTATAAGGTGAAGTTTCAATTTGTACAGTTCAAGATTTGCTCACCACCGGACAGCAAACTGAAAAAACTACTGTCACTGTACCTGTGTATCCAAGAAGATGACTCTCTCCTGCGTGATGAAGAAATCAATGCCTGTGGTCTGGTTTCCTCCTCTTTCTTTGATTTCTTGAGACTGGGCTCTGAACACATAACTCCTGTGCAAACCAACAAACAGGCTTATTTTAAACTACATTCACCATGTAACCTCCAAGACTCATCAGTGCTTCAAGAACCTCAGTTTCACCAATTTGATAAAGGAAAAAAAGCTTTACAAGTGTGGATACAAATGCATGTAAAGGTCTAAATAGGTCTTTTAGTCATTATTCTCTATTTAATATTGGTTCATTGCATTTGATTATATGGTTCTCTGATGTGTGGACTTTGTAAAGTGTCATAAGCAAAATACTGCACGATCCCCTGGAATATTTTTGGCTTACTATGCTGCCCCCAAGCGTTTACAAAGAGTAACACTATTTTTTAAGTGCAGCCTCAAAATATTTAACTTCAGTGGAAAGGGTGTATGTATATATCTTTTGTGCAACGCAGGGTCACACAAATGATACTGCAATATGTATGTCCTTCAAATAAAACAACAGGATAAGAAGAAAGAGTAAAAGAGCAACACATACAGTTATTTCTTGGACTTCACTTCCTTCTGAATCTATCTACTCTCATAATCCAAGATGTAGCAACTACATTGTAATTGTTTTGTTGTTGTGTTCTGTACATGTGACATGTATTGCATGTCTGTCCGTCCTAGGGAGAGGGATCCCTCCTCTGTGGTTCTCATGGAGGTTTCTTATTTTTCCCTGATTCTTTCCATCGATTCGGGTTTTTTAAAGTTTTTCTTAACCCGCTGAGAGAGTCTAAGGACAGAGGATGTCACATCTATGCAGTTTGTGAAGCCCCCTGAGATAAATTGTAATTTGTGATTTTGGGCTATACAAAAACACATTTGATTGATTGACTGACTTCTATACATACTAGAAGAGTGCCCATTAGGGACATGTGCCTTAGTCCATACGCGGGGATATGTGCATGCAACTACAATTGCCCTCAATTAAAGCTGCACATGAGCATTAAGAATTGCCATAGGCAGAGAGTGACGAAGGCCTTTGCCCGGGAATGAAAGTAGACTGAAGTTCTTGTTGGTACTCTTAAACCAGCCTGCTCTCAGTCTAATGCATCCGGGAACACACATTATTGCTTTTCATAATTGCTTTTATCGGAAATAAATTATTAATGATCTCACTCTGAGATGTCTCTTAAAGGTGCAAGCCCACCAGTAGTTGGAGTCTTGCCTTATAAAATTGTTAAAGCGACAAGAACAACAGTTTTCTTTTAAT
>JAQLOL010000025.1:16635727-16656630 GCA_029783665.1 Naso thynnoides
TCGTGAAAGTATCAACGTTATGAGGAAATATGAAACGAGCCCTCTGTTGCATTCTGGGAGATGAAGGCGCCTCTTTTCCGGTTTAAAACGGATATGGAGAAGCTCAGTGTGTGGACGCCATCAACACATGACAGCGTCTCCAAATGTGCAATTTGAAGGTTTTTTGATTTTGTTTTTTGCTGAATCGTATCTGTATTATCACCACTACTACAGAAGGATGTGCTTCAGACAAAATTTTCGGTTAGAAGCTATTACTTCATCGGAAATCCAAACAGTTACATATAATTTAAGGTAACGCTGGGGATTTGGGTTTTTACAAATAACGTTAACGCACAATAACCGTCTTGAACGAACCATTACCTTCTGGTTTGGAGGCATAAAATTATCTTACTTTTTCTGTGCTTCAGGGAATAGTTTTCCTGGTCCAGTAACTATATGTGGAAAGAGGTGAGTACAGTTTCGTTGTGCAGGAAAAAAAATGTCACATATTGAGGTGCTCTGTTACATTGCTCAAACACAACTGTTTTCTTACACCAAAACATACTGTGGGCTTTGTTTACTAAACGTGGCAAACTGGTTTAAAGCTCAGTGTTATTGGTAACTTAAGGCTGTGCTGCTCATGAGGCAGTGCTTACAGTGAAGCCATATTAGGGCACAAAAAAGGTTAACTACACTTAGAGCTACGACTAATAATTAAGACTGTGAAGTCTTTATTGTCTCTGTTTAGTAACTGATTGAGGTTTTAGTCTGTAACCCGTCAAAACATTGTTCATTTTTAATAATTTACCCCATTTCATGGTTACTTCTAAGTTACCTCTTTTTTTTCTGTTAAGAAACTAACTTAGCTAACTTAGATATTAACTGAAACTATTAGACAAAATAGCCATTTTATAAAGGTGTAAGCCTAAAGCTGAGGTTGGAGCTACTAACTATTAATATGCTAACAGTTTCAAAGCTAAAATTCTAATTTATTGTTCAGCTGCTATAATAGCTTATAATTAAGCTGTTAAGACAACCAGTGCCACTGATTAGTTTAGCTATTGCTAATTATCACTAAACATTAAGGACACCTGAGGGTGATGGAATGTCATTTTATTGATATTTAGTCAAAAACCAAAATATTAGACAAATAGCAGTTTTGGCTTGACGCTTGTGCTGTACGAAAAGAATGTTGATGCCTGCACCGATTTTTAAGGCAATCCATTTAACAGTTGTTGAAATTTTTCACTCGAAGCCACTAGGAGGAAGAGGCAGGTGATTAACCAAGTTAGTTATCTTCATCCTTCTGGTAACCATGAAAGATTGTGCTAGTCATTGAAATGTGCTCAGTAGTTGTTGAGGTATTTCACAGTTTGTAAGGCATTTTTGCTTGATAAGAGACTTAGATAAACCACAAAACATGATAT
The DNA here is from genome assembly GCA_029783665.1 of Naso thynnoides. Lineage (NCBI taxonomy): Eukaryota > Metazoa > Chordata > Actinopteri > Acanthuriformes > Acanthuridae > Naso > Naso thynnoides. The sequence continues at coordinate 16,637,134 of JAQLOL010000025.1, forward strand.
GAACTGATGTTTGTCAATCAACTAATCAATTATTAATTATTATTAAGTGTAACGCTTTTAGCTCTTAAATGCACATATAATTACTGTAGTTTGGTTTAATCTTTATCTTACATCTGTGGTGCTTGTGCTGCAATGCTTGTACTGTGATTTGCATTTTATCCGCAACATTTGTAAAGCGATTCTGTCCCACCTGCTTTAAATTGCAGACCAACCAGATTCTGCCTTGACCAGCTCCTTATGTCTGAAGACTCAAGCAGCGATGACCATTGGTGTGTTTCCACAAAAAGGAAATGCTGGGAATGTGGCAAAAAATTCAGCAACTTAAAAAGTTTGATGTCGCACTACAAAAGCCACAATATCAAAGCCACCTGTCACATCTGCAAGGTTACTTTCCGACGCCTGACGTCACTGTCTACACACTTGGATAATGCACACTCGCCACCCCTCTGCAAAAAGTGCCATCAGTCTTTCAGCAACGTGTGGGAGTTGAACAAGCACGCAGGGGCACGTTGCATAGGCTCTCAGCAAAGCACAAATTCAGCACTGTGGGACTCAGTGTCAGAGCTGAGACCTAAACGAAGAATTGAGATGAAGCCTGAGAGACCCGAGACATCTGAAAACAGTGTAGAATATATAGTGGGTGAAGATGATAATGACAATGACATGGAAAGTGATTGTGAGAAGGCAGATGAATCAACAAGCACAGCATCTGAAGACGAGAATGAGACACGCTCAAACTCAAGTTCAACGGATCATTCCAGCGACGACTCTTACACTCCGCTGTCTCAGAACCGCCTGGCTGTCCGTCCTCGTGCTGAGTCCACATGTGCTACATGCGGTCGAGGGCCATTTAGGTCTATGAAGCTCCATTTGCTGCACTGTAGTGGAGTAAGGGTGAAATATCAGTGTTCACTGTGCAAGGAGCTCTTTCTAACTGAGGTGTCACTTAATGAGCACTACATGTCGCTGTACTCCTGTCACATGTGCGGCCAAGTTTTCCCCAACGTGAGCTTGTATCGTCATCACCCGTGTCCCAATGCAAACAATCCAGATTTGGCCCTCTTTTGTTCTGAGACGATGCCTAAAGCATGTAACATATGCAAATCCTTTTTCACCTCTGAGAGAACTTTGTTAAACCATGTCACAAAAGTTCACACATCAGTAGTCAGCACTAAGGTGTGCATCATTACCAATCCATCGGCGCTAAATGAGAAAACACCAGGTGTCCCTGGCACAGCAGCTCAGTCAGCCACCAGCAGTCCAAATGTAATCAACCAGGTCATTAATGGAAAGCTCCGTGTTGGCCAAACCTATGCAGGGTCCCTGTCAACTGTTGTGAAGTCAAGCCCTTCCTCTCTCTCGACCTCTTCTTCCCACTCAGACAGACATCCTGCTGTGATATTTTCAGCATCTGCTGCTGCACCTGTCGGTTTGCAGAAAGATGTCACCCGAGCTCAGTCCGCCAGCCAACCTTCAAGCAGTGTTTTTGCACCATCATCTGTCCCTGCCTCCAGTGCCACTGATACAACTCAAGCCACTACTGCCTGTGACCCCGTCTCCCAATCAACGCCCACAATTATGGCCATATTTGAGAATGACAGTAAGGATGTGGCTTTGATGAAACGTATGAATACAGGCTGGCGTTCCAAGGCTACTTACCCTTGCAGGCAGTGTGGTGCCATCTTCCGGCAGCCCTCCCTCATCATCAGTCACCGCTACCTCCACCGAGGCCGCCGCTCACACCAGTGCCAGTGCGGTCGGGCTTTTAAGCACCGCCTACACCTCCTGCGACATTGTGTTCAACATGCGGAGAATCTAAGCTACATCTGTGTCAGCTGTGGCGAGACTTTCACAGGAGCAAAACTTTTAGCGGAGCACATTAAGGGCAAGTCGCAGAGGAAATCGAGTCCTCAATGTAAACGGAAGGGCAAAGTTAAGAGAAAGTGCAAAATGCCTTTTACATGTGACTGTGGACAACTCTTTTTTAGGCCTTCAGCTTACATATGGCACCAACTGCAAAACAGGACGAAAAGGAAACGTTTGTAGAATCCTTTGAAGTGACGAAGGACCAACACATCTCTTGTTCATCCATCCAACACTGAAAACAATGGGTTAGATCAAAAGGAATCTTTCACACATCATCTGATCACCACTATTTTGTTTAATTTTGGTATTACCAAGTGACATAATCAAAGCAAGGACACAAACATTCATTCTTAATGGCTTTTAATTATAAGCATGTCCTGGATGGGTGTTAACATGTTTTCACCATGTGCAAATGATACATAGTAAACAGGGTTAGATCAAGTTCCTCAGAAGTTCTTTTGTCAACATACCAGAGTACAAATTAAGGAACTTTATCAGTTTTGTATTAAATTAAAACACATCAAAACTCCAGTTTATCCTTCAGAAAAAGACGTAGTCCAGTTATGCTGTTTTTTTCTTGGAAAGTGCATTCTTAACAGTGAGGTTTGTATGGGAGATGTTCAAGAGTCCTGTTTTCTTTTTCAGTCTTGCATTCACTACAGCTGATTCCAACATTATTTTCCTGTGAGACATTGTAAAGGGTTAAAGATGAAATTAGCATATGATTTTTTTATGGTTATTATATATTCTTAACACTTTTATGTCAACCTGAATATTATATAGTCTGCTTGTTTTATTCATGTCCACTAGATGGAGCTGTTGGGTTGCCAAAAGATGACTGTGGCATCTTGCACTCAAATTTTATTGTTTACAGAACAGGTGTAAACCGAAGGTTAAAACCTTTAACGTTAATCTGAGTTCAAATTAAAACCCTTAAAATTCCAAATAGAAAATAAAGGTTTCTTTCCACAATACCTAAAGTGTAGTTTTGTTTATTTTTTTGGTTTTTTTGGTTCGGTCTCAAAACATTTATAATTCACTTGGTGTATTAGAGACAAGCAGAGCAAAAGTAATCGGAACAAAATGAATTCTACTCAGTAAGCCTGTAAACCTGCAGTCAATAACTGACTTGATAACCATTTAACTGTGTGCTGATGAAGAAGAATTTGCAGGAGTAAAATCAAATAAAAAATAACACCAAAACATTGCGAGAAATTTAAAATAAAATTAAGCTGAAAAAAAAAATCTTATTCCACAGGAATATGACATTGACAGAGTCCATCGATGAAATGTTAAAACTAGCAGTGAAAGGTGTATGTGACATTTCCGCAAAAAAAGTCTTAAAGGAGTAGACCTATGTTACATATTTTGTTGTGTTGTATATTTACATTATCCAACAATGTTTAAACAAAAAAATAAGTAATTTTTTTCAGGGTAATGTTGTGTTGGTGTGGCGTTCTATCCCCTGTAACCCTCTACTTAATATCTTGGGAAAGATGGTCAACACGAGTACTGTGTTCTAACACTCATGCTACCATACTCTTAGCATGTCTCAGTACATATGTCGCGTGTCAAAAACGGGGTTTTCAAAAAACCAGTATGTCAGCATCGTTTCTGGCTATTCTTACCCACGATCCTCTGCACAGCAGAGGATTCACAATTGCTGAACGGCCAAGAGCTCAGAGGCCACAGCTGAGTTCCAACTTGCATACTTTTTAATTTTTACTGCAAATTTTGCACCACAGACTGTGACGGATGTATGCACAAGAGGGTCAAAGTTCAAGGTGCAATGTTAGAACAAAGTGATATGTCTCAGTTGTATGCACACTGCATGCAGCAGTATGCAGCCTTGTCCACTTTTTTTTTTAATGTAGCTTTTTCAGTGCATTTTGTTCTTTCATTCATTCTTACGGATCCTTTGGAAAACCTTGGCTGGGGTGAAGATATAGGAATCACAGAGATACAAGATAAATTTTTGTTCTTTATAAATGTAAACAGGTAAGATGATTACAGAGTGTGGGCTGTTCTTTTTCTTCTGTTAGTTTACATGAGGTGAGATTCTGCTGGTGCCAACCTGGCAAGCAGGACCTTTAACATTTTAGAACAGTTACTCTGTCACTGAGGAACAGATGCATCAAAATGTGATGCGGAGGTCACAACATAATCCAACACTCCCGCACCACACTCCCTGCTGGTAATATTGCAGGTTTTTGTCAAGAACCAGTTGAACCTCTTGTTGCAGTTAGTCTACCGGTTATAGCTTTTCTCTTTTTTTTTTCCTCAGACTTCTGATTGGCCAATATGGCTTTAGGGTTAGGGTTATGACGGCGTCTGTTGGTTTGGCATCCTCATTACAACGCTGCAGTTTGTGCATTTTCATTTGGATGGAAATTTGTTTAAAACTGTGCTTGTGCGGACAGGATTTTTTTTTCTTTTCTTTTTCTTTTTTTTTAGAGAATGATGGAGGGAAAAACCCTGTTTTAAAAATACCATTGTTTGTGGGGACTCGGCCTTAGTTAGCAAACCCTGGACTGGCCTTTGACAGTGTGGACTGCAAGGCTCTCAACAGTTCCTGTTTGAGATTAATTCTGTTCTTTGTGCCTCATTACAAATAGAACTGCTAAAAACACAAGTTTTCTCAAAATACACCATGATTCGCCCACAGTGAATGGGAGTCTTATTTTATCTGCATAAATTTACAGCTATGAGTCATTGTGCAGTACACTCAACCCAAGGCCAGAAGATGAGATCTTTAGTGGGTATGCCAGTTCTCCAAGTGGTTCAGCATGTTAGTCAGGAGCAGCTCTGGGTGGAGAGGATTTACCGTCTCACTTTCATGGAAACTGTAGATGAAAATACTGAAGACAACTATCTGTCTCTGTAACAAGTGTATGTAGCCATGTCACCTGAAAAAAACAACAACAAAGAAACATTTTCCTTAGTAGGCAGGTTTCAACTCAGCTTAGATACCACATCCTGCAGTGTGTTGTTGCAGATCTGTGAAGCATCACTGGGAGCTGTAAGTGTTGTTTACCTGATCTCCGGGTTTCGGTGACGTAGGACATGAGACAGCAGCTCTGAGGTTTGCTGGAAGCAACGACTCAATTCATCCAGCTTCTGCTCCATAGAAAGAATTCGCTGCTCCAGTTCCCGATAGGAGTTATTCCAATTGGCACTGAGGTCGCACATGATCATCTGCATCTGTTGGAATCAGCCACACAGTGCAAATGCAAAAATGTTTGTATTTGTAAAAGATACTGTAGGCTTAACCTGCAGCCATAAACCTGTCATATATTATGGGAATCTGTGCAGGCACATTTTAAATGCATGTTGCAGATTTACACATGGTGTAGCTTTGGAGAGACGTTTCTTACTGACTGATTGAAAGGTTGTTATATTGTGCATGTGTTTCAGGTTCAACTCAATCACTGTGAGAGAATCAAAACTACCCTGATGTTACCCACTTAGAAACAGTTTCATTTCTTTATGCAGCCCCTTTAGCATTTTGACTTACAAAAAAAGGAAGCAAATAGCAACAGATCAGGTTACTCTCTTAGTCCCCCTTGCTGTGGCTGAACTGCGTTCAGTCTGTCGGAAAGCACTGCATGTTTAGTTTACACACTGTAACTGTCCAATTGCTGTGTGACCATGGCGTGGTTTACTCTTGTCATCTTACCAAGGGGCTACACTTGCAGCCTGGAAAAACTGTACTTGTTTTCCATATAAATCAATCAAGAAATTGTGTTTTAAAATGCACAAATTACGCACTAGTGCCTCCCACTTGGTTATGTCTTTGCATTTTGGGTTTATTCCACATGGAAAACTTTTTTGCGCCTGTGAATTCCTAACACAAATGAATCCCGAGACATTTTGTGGAGATTTTTTAACAAGCATTTAATGTGTCTGAACACCTAGTGATAAACAGCAGCCTGTAAAATACTGCGTAATAGTCTGTGTAAGTAGTTAGTGTTTTTAGGGGATTCTTTTAATCATTTTTGGCATTTCAAAAAAACATGTACAAAACATTCCAGCGACAGCTGTCATTTACCTTCGGAAGGTCCACCATCTCACTGACATAATCTCTCAGTTTTCTTTGTTTCAGGCGTAAATGCCGAAATCTGTGCAGATTTAAAAAAAGGGGCTTGTTTAGATCTCAGTCATGTGGAAGCATTTCGAACATAAGGGTATTTCAATTACATCATTCCAAATGTTATAAAGAGACACAGAAGGAAAATAGTTCAAGGTGACTTCATGCAAAACTGACCCCGTTTGTTTAAATAAGGTAAAAAGATGCTACACGTATAGAATTTACAGATCAAATGCTCCTAGAACAGTTTTGAAGTGTTTCTCTATGGATGAATTGTCCTATTTTGGACAAATTGAAGAGTCCTGGCACTAAGCACAGCCTCTGATTTGTGGAGGAATATGCTGACACCTGAGTATTCTGCCACTCTACATGCAGAAGTCAAGCTGTGTTGGTTAAACAACTATAAAACATAGCTACAAAGTGTTTGACATATGACGTTGGAAAAGGCAATCAAGCAGCAGCTTCTGAATACATCAGTGGGATGGTTTCATTACAGTAGACTGTTCTCAATCAAAAGGTGAGTGTGTCCTGCTCCTACTAGTTTCCACAGTGCATTTATTTATAGCAGCTCTGCTGGTGTAATGCAGGAAGTGCAATTCTTCCACCCAAGCAAGCGCACTCACACACATAATTTGTAGTCAGTAAAATAACCATACAATCACACCTCTGGACTTCCTGTCCAATTGCTCTCAGGCCAAATCCCATTTCTTATGTTTACCTCAACCCGTTGTTTTCAAGTGCCCCTTTTGCCCCTCTCTGAACAGAGTTGCCAGGGGCAGTGATTGGAATCTTTCCCTATGCAATGGGATGACGCTATACTGAAAACAGCCAGGAAAAATATTCAGGTGGAGCCTTCCTGCTTTGCCTCCCTAGAATGGCAATAACTGTACTATTACAATACGTTCGCCATTAACAGATGAGGACAGAAAAGCATGGACATTCAGGTTTCTTTCACAACTAGAATTTTACCTATCAATCAAATAAACAAGTCATCAAGGAACACTTCATACCAGGCTACTAGCACTGCTCACAAGGCTAAAACTAGTAACCCATGCTACTACTCTGCCAGTCTGTACTGTTATTAAAAGAACCTAAGTTAAAATTTGAGCATCAAATGCCATCAAAGAGAGAGGAAAAGACATGAAAATCTGTCAAAATGAGGGACTGTCATGCACAAAATAGCTCAATCAAATTAAGTTTGCTAGCTAGTTGCCTATCAAGACATCAGCATACCAGTAGTTGCTATCTCATTTGTTATGCTTGTTATAAAGAAAATAATGCATTAACATTACATTAAACTGAGATAACACAATGGTTGTCTGATTTTTTAAATAATGAACAACAAGAAAATACACAGGCTATTTGAGTGTTTCTTCTGTTCCGAGAACAAGCATTTTGTTGGTCATTTGCAAGGTATTTTGGGAGATTTGTCATGACACTGGGTTTAGAGTAGAGTTGTTCCAGTACCGATACCAGTATAGGAAAAAGACTGCGATACTGCCGAAAATTCTGGTATCAGTGTCGGTGAGTCGCCAGTCTGTGCACCGATCCGATACGATGTAATTTGTCAGCCGCAAAACATACCCGGCTACAGCACTGGAAAATCTCTAGTTTGGAGTGTACCTGTGAAAAGCTGGATTATAAGGACCGTGCAGCTATTACACAGCCCCCTCTCTCAACAATCAGGACAACGAATCCCTAGGGGTGAACTCACAAAATTAAGGGGAGGGGCTAGTGTAGGGTCAGTTGAGCCTTTGAATAGGAGCATGGGCTCAATAACAAGAAGACACAACTCAAATGGAAAATGTAATGGTTTCCATAATCTTTGACTTGATGAGTTTCTCAGAAGATGATGTACATTATGTGGTGATGACTGTCATAGTATATTGTAAACAGTAAATAAAAAAGTTATTAGTCAGCAGCTCTCTGAAACCTCCTTTGACTTCTGTATAATGAAAGGGTGGTCCCTTGTTCACACATGCACTGCCCACATAAAACAGACAAACCAGTCTAATTAGTAATCTAAATTAGCCATTAAAAACTGTGACTCTGTGGTTAGGCATGTTGACACTAAGTTAATGGCCCATAAAATACACATATAAGGCGCACAAACCAACACCCACTTACATCCCTTGCCCAGACACAAACACACCGACACCCTGCCTGAAGGCATGGTCTTTGATACAGTAACTCACACTCTGATGGCTTCCAGAAGGCATCTCTGGTGTCTTCGGTGCTCACCGCGGTTGCTCTTTGACAAGTTTGTGCGGTGCAGGAGCCAGCATTCCCTTAGCACATTTGCAGCAGCATGGCGGATCTGGTAAAGAGACAGAAACATCAAAATTGACTCTTCAAACATGGAGGTTCCAGGAGTTGAGACGTGGCAATAAGACCATCAACATTAAGTCGCTCAAACTTGCAAGCGTGACTGACAACACACAGTGCTTACTGTATTTTTTTTTGACAGATTGTGGTTGATATCAATCATTTAGTACAGGAAGTAAAAGCCTGAGTCATCCAGGCCCGATGATTAAATCCAGATAGTCTTTCCTGTTCAACTATTTCGCTCTATGATGCTGATTTTAGATAAAATAAACTCAAGATCTTATTTTCACAGTAGAGCTTACAAACAAGAATTTGAGGGACAGGCCATCCAGACTGGAACTGATGTTTAGATATTGCAGGATTTCTCCAGTATCACCTTTCTGCACTTTTCTCTTTGATTCTATTTTGGCGTCTGTAAGAGCAGATTTGTGTTAATGGAGTGTAAACCAGATTTGATGTATTTTTTATTGTTATGCGGGTCACGGTCTGAGGTAAATGGGCGTGTCAGTCTATTTAGGGTAGGAACCTTTGTGGGTGCATCAGGTGTTTCCTACCGGAGAGGAAAAACAGTTTTGACCGCGGTGCACTATCATGTTAGGCAACGTGCGGATGTGTGTGTGAGAATGTGATTTCATGTAAAATAAATAGTCTTGTTGCATATAAATCGAAAGGCACCTGGACTCTCATTCACTCCGACATGGTAAGGTAAAAAGCGCGTCAATTAGGTTTCCTGTGGAAAACACCTCAGTAGCTTAAAGCATTGGCTTAGCTTCTACAGTCTTATTTTTCACAGAAGCTCTTCTAAGGCTGCTGCAAATTAGCAAAACATTCGCTATAAACACTCTGATACATCGGAGAGATGTTCTCAGATGGTCTGTCTACTGTATTTGTCCCTATTAAATAAACCATAGATATAGTAAAAAAAAAATTAATAAACTAAATGATCAAAATATCAACATCCAAAAACACTGGGCATCTCAGGCTGAAAATGTGTCCCGCTCCGGCCTTGGCTGCACCTGAAGAGAAAAAGACACACTTGTCCAATACTTTGCATCCTGTTTCTTTGTGACTGTGAACCACTTTTCCCTTTGAATATTTTTAATTAAAACTCAATTTACAGAAGTGTGGAATTGATAAAAACCGGACTTCCAGATTTGATGCAGGTCACAACGTACAGAAATGACCATAAATCATTTCTGAACCAGTCATGAGTTCATGTTTTATATATTCTGTGGGTTAGGCTTGAATGAAAGCAGCTGAGTCTCAGATCTGTGGCCTCTCCTCAACAGCGACAAACTGGCTCGGACTCTGAAGTATGTTGCATTCACTGACCCTCCCTAAAGTGGCAGCTGCTGCAGCACCGAGTATGAAAAGCTCTGGCTGACGATCGTTTCAAAAACACACACACACACACACACACACAACTGTTTCCTTCATGCAGCTCCGACTCCCCACATTGCATTTTCTAAATATTCTGGCCGGGAGGAGCCCGACACAAACTGTGGATTTCCTCTCTGAATCCACACAGCAAGAGGAGAAACGTTTCAAAGAACAGTTCATTTAAAGGTGATGTATTAGAAAAACATGACAATAAATATGATAGAAATGGATTCTGATTTGACAACAACGTATGATTTCTGTCACTAGAGGTCCCTCTGTCAAAACAATGAGAACAAAGTCACAGTTTGATGATGTCATGAGGCAGCATGGGATTATGGGGTTTGTTCATTTCATTGTTAAACAGCCGCCGTGTCAGGTGAAAATCTTTCTGAGTGACTCAGGCAGAAATGTTCACAGACGAGGTCACGTATCGAAGTTTGATTCACGTTGCGTTTAGTTCGGTTTGCTGACTTCCTTCCTCATTCTGACCGGTGTTACCCCGGAAGCTAGCGACAGGAGACGAATTGAAACACACTGTTATCGGAAATAAAGATCATTTTACTCGTTTGAAGGGGAGGCTGAGCTGAAAGACATTAGGTTGGCTGCCTAACCAATAGATGCCACTGAATCTACAGACTGGTCCTTTAACGCAGACGCGCTTTAATCCAGGTCAAATGCTCGACATATTTATGTTTGGTTGACAGTAGAGCTGCGACAGAGCTTAGCGGTTTCACGTCCAGCACATTTTTGTGATAATTTGTCTGTTTAGTTTGGAGGGTTTTTTGGAATCACAGTTCATATTTGCCTCGTGTTTGTTTTGATACTTTGATGATAATCTGTCCGACAGATGTTGTTTTTATTTCAGGACATTTTCTGAGGTTGTCCGGTGTTATGTTTCTCTGTCTATTACACATATTTTCTGTTTTCTGTGTGTTTTCTGTGTGGTTTCTGTGTGCGTGCGTGTGTTTTTTAACCATAGTGAACAAACTAGTTTCGATAAACATAATGTGCTAATTTAATCAGTTACATTTCTACGTCTCAGAACAAAAATGCAGAATAGATTGCATAGATACAAGCTGAGTTTGTTTCCTTGCAGACTGTAATTTGTATTTTACCACAATCAGACCATAATTATCTATTATTATAAGCTGCTGTGGATAATTTCATGCATGTAATCTCACAATCAGACGTCCACAGCCGGCTGTCGCATTTGGATCAAGAGATGAATCTGAGTCTATGTAGTTAAAGGAACAGTCAACATTTTGGAAAACTGTCTTGTTGACCTTCCTCGCCAGAGTCAGATGAGCAGTTAATCAGTTTCATGTCTGTGTGCTCAGAACATGCAGTGCTGACGAGAGACTGGAAGCAGAGGGAACTGTTAGCCTAGCACCATCAAAAGAGCAGAAACACACTCACATTGATCATTGTAGGGTTTTCATTTTAAAAAAAAGGTTATAAACTGATGTTTACGTGTATTTATACTGAGTAAATTCTGTAAATGAATTAGGTGGGAAAGTTCCTCTAACTTTGATTCCAGTGTGAAATATTTTTAGGAAGATGAAGCGACAGGAAGAGTCTGGAAATTATTTATGTCCAAAGTTTGTGTATTTTTCTTGACAAATGAGTGTTCTTCCTTTTGAATTTTGGTTTCCATCTTAGAGTTTACTTTTACTTTCCTTTTTTTATTAATTAAAAATGTGTCAGTTAATTCTTATTTCTCTAAATTACAGTCAAAACTTTTGTTTGTTTTTTTGTTTGTATCACACCCTGCTCTATTCTGATTTACTGGTCATAAAATAAAGGTATATTAACAGTTTTAATAACTGAGAGCGCAGTGAACCTGCATGTACAGTATCACTGATCACTGCTGCCACCTGCTGGTCAAAACCCACAACACACTACATTTTATTTAATTTTGTTTGTTTGTTTGTTGATTTAATAAAACTTCATAATAATTATCTTCATACACTCACAAAGAACATTCTGAACCTTTTTGATTTAATCATAATTTTAAAAAACACAGCAGGTAAGTTTTACTTGAGTTTTAAAAATATTACTGTAAAGAACCTTTAACACATTAAAACGCATGAACCACTTTACATTTAGATGCTGCTTTGTGTTATTAAACCAAACCAGATAATTAATGTAAATGAACAATTATAGAGTGTAAAGATGCTCTAAAACTAACATCAAGCCGAGGATCATGTGTACTTACAAAACTTTAAAATAAATAAACTTTGAATTATTTAAAAATATGTTTTTTTAAGGTTTATTTCAGGGCATCTCCACATCTGGAGCTGTTGCAAACCGTTCTTTGCTGCTGGTGGTTTCCTTTTGCTTCCAGTCTTTGTGCTAATCTAGGTTACATGTGCATCTCAGCAGTGCAACAGCTGTCTTTTCTTTCATTCTTGCAGGATTCTTTGTGAAACTGTGAGTGAATCTCTGCTCAGCAAACAGTTTATTTGTGGTCAGACCTCGTCCACCTGCTCTGCAGAGGTTGTAGAATGCACCGTTTTTTCTGCAGCCTGCTCCTCTGCGCTGACTGTCGGGGTTCTGCTGTAGGGGAACATGTTGCGTAGCGTCCTTCTGAAAGCTGGGTCGAGGTAAAAGAAGATCAGGGGGTCAAAGCAGAGGTGCAGCCCACTCAGCAGCAGCGTTGACTCCTTCCCCAGAAACAGCTGCCTCGTGGTCTCACAGTCTGTGATGACTTTGGTCTGAGCCAACGTGTACGGCGTCCGGACGGCGTGGTATGGCACGAAGCTGAGTATGTAGGCCAACGCCACAGCTGTCACGCTGCCCGCAGCCCATCTGGCATTGACCCACAGTTCAGCGTCACTGCGACTGCGCAGGAGTCTTTTCAAAGCCAGACCGCAGCAGAGGAGCACGGCAATGGAGGCATTGAGGAACAAAGCCGTGCAGAGGTAGACAGTCAGGGCGTGCCACTGGAGGCCGACAGTCGTCTTCAGAGTCGAACACTTGAGGTACTGGTGCTCCTGCAGAGACAGTGTTTATGCAAGAGTTACTGCAAACACCAGTTAGTTACACATGGGCTTCATGATGAGCAGCAGCCAAAGCTGCAGAGCTGTAGAAGTAGAAACAAATACAGACAGATATATTTGATACGCAATAACTGTTTTCAAGTGTTTTTGCTCCTTAATGTGCAGTAGTGGTGCTCAATGCGCAATGACCCTAGCACTTTAGTATTTTATCATATTTATTTCTGTTTTTAGTATTAGTATAAGGTATATAGTCTACTTTAGCTTAATTATCATCATTTTCTAACTTTGTTATGTAGATACAGATTTGTTTTTATTCTTTGTTGTTTCCTGTATGTTAGCCGCTGTAACAATGTAATTCCCTGTGAAGAATCAATAAAGTTTATACCTGTCTATTTGAACAAAGACCCTGCAGACCTGATGTGGTTTGACACTGACTCGACTCTGGGTTTCAGTTTCCAGGGTTCCACATAAGCAGCAGTAGCAGCGTAGTGGTAGAAGGAGTAATAACCCAGTAGTTGCAGCAGTTTTCTAGTCAGCAGTATTACAGTACCTGTACTTCCTGTGTGGGCAGAGCCATGTTGGGCACCATGATGAGCAGCAGCAGCAGCCAGACGACCAGCGACAGCAGCCAGGCAAAGCCCACCTCCTGCAGCTGCAGAGAGCGCAGCATTTGGCAGTCCTAGGCAAAAATATCAGCAAAAGATACTCTTAGAGAGTTGTTATTTTTGCTCGGGAATATCTGGAAATTGTTATCAAAAACAAATGCATCCGTGCTGTCACTAGATGGAGAAGAAGTCAAGGTTCTGCAGTGCAGATGAACGAGCTGACACAAAGCGTGAAAATTTAAAAAAACACGCTGCTCATTTTAAAGCAGAATATCATTCATTTCCATCCACTGCCACCATGTGAGTGTTGGAAGTGAAGTGCCTCTAGATGAACAGCAGCTGGATTAATGGTCCAGTGAAAGCCGCCCCGGTGATGAGGACACAGTCCTACCTGCAGGTAGCGGTCAATGATGATGAAGGCGAGGAAGGCGATGGATGCGTAGAGGCTGATGTAGATGGTGACGCCGCTGGCCTGGCAGTGAAACACCATGAGACTCCATGACGCCACGCCCAGGTCCACCAGGATCTTAAAGGGCAGAGCGAGCAGCAGCAGGATGTCGGCCACCAGCAGGTTGATCAGGTACACGACGGTGCTCTTCCGCTGCTGAACCCCAGACACACACATCTTTTAGCAGATGTTGTGTTTACACAACAATAATTTTTTTTTTTAATAACATCACACTTTAATCTCATTTTTAGCAGTGAGCAGCAGCTCTACAGGTCGCTCCGTCTGCCCGTCCACAAAAGTTCCCCACTCTTTGGCGTCCACAGGTCTGCCCTATGAGACTGAAAGTTGGCATGGGGGTCAAGTGTGTGTGTGTGTGTGTGTGTGTGTGTGTGTGTGTGTGTGTGTGACCCGGCCCAAAGGGGGTGTGGTAATGGGAGTGACCTGTTGCATAACGTCATGAGCCAAAGGACAGCTGATTAACTGCTCAGGCCAACTGGCAAAGGGGGCGTGGCAGTGGGAGTGGCCTGTCACAAAAAGGCAGTAACTTCTAAATGAATTCATATGACATGGCCAGACTTTGGAGAAACACACACACACTTTCATTGGTCATGGCTTGCCCCGCCTCTACACTCTAGCCCCACCCCTTTCTATAACTCCAGTAAATAATCTTTATATCTTCACTGTCTCTCTTTCATATGAACAGTAAAGAAAGGATTTAACATTCAAACATGTTCACAGCATTTTGCATTGCAACATTTTTTGCTGCTGGTCGAATCCACGCTTGTTTAATGTCAGTAAGTTTTATTCCAGCTCATTTCAAATGAAACTCACGTCACCTTGACTTCGCTCACTGAAGATGATCTTTTCTTGTGTAATCCTATTTTTACCTCAGGCCCCCTCATTTGACCTCATTTCATCCTTTTATTAATCATGTCAGTGTTATTTACTACAATTCCTAATCTCTCAAACACTCTTATCTCCTTTTGACCTCGTCTCACCCACGTTGACATCATCTCATCGTTCAGTGTCATTTCTTCCTTCTGTCTTTTATCACCTGAGCCCATCAGCTTTTCTCTCACCTCATCCACTTTGCGTGATGTCGTCTTATCTCATCATCACTCATAATTCTTACTCTGTCTCATCTGATCTCACATTACTTCTCTGAAATCCTTTGAGTCTCACATGTGTTTCCTCTCTGTTTCACCTCCTTGGTCCAGTGTCATGATCTTTGTATCCTTTCATCTCATATCATTTATTTCTTCACATCTTCTTCATTCTTCATCTCATCTCTGAATATATTTTTAAATTTTCTTGAGTGGTTGATAAGAGTGTCCCACCCTAAATCTTTTCACCTCTCGCCTAAAAATTTATCGGATGACGTTTCATGTCCGAAGTCATCGGATCTAAAGTTTTGTTATGGGATCTTGTATCATCACTGTGTACGTCACCTCATTTTGTTCTTTAATCGCCATCATCGTGTCACATGATCTTACATTTTACCCATCTGATCCTCTGGTGTTACATCCTCTCATCTCAAATGTCTGATTTAATCAACAGTCAGCAGTCATACCTTTGCTCTGGGACTGCGGACGAAGGCCCAAACAGACAGCAGGTTTCCAGGCAGACTGATGATGAAGATGAGGATGTAGAGGACAATGAAAGGTCCCATCTGATCGCTGACAACGCAATCTCCTCCAGTGCTGGAGTTGGTGGAATTATTCGTCATCGAGAGCGTCTGTGCTCACCTGAAACTGAGAAAACAGGAAGCTCAGAGCACCTGTTCACCTGTTTACTTGGGTTGTTGATAAATAATTTGATAAAATTCAGCAAACAAAGCTTCAACACTGCAGGACAGACAAAGAGAACGAGCTGCAGGTCTGATGTCGTGCTTACTGTTGAGAGTTTTGAGGAAGTCTGAATCTTCAGCAGCTTCTGTGGTTGAGCTTTGATCGCACACAGTCTGGTTCACAACCTGATTCAAACAGGAAGAGCAGAGCCGTGAAAGCAAATCCACCAGTAAACTCTTTAAAGAGCCAAAAAAAACCTCTTTTCCAATCCAGCATCTTTTTCTGACAGATGTTCTGCCAGAGTTAAAACAATTGAGGTCATTTCACCTCAGAGTTTTCCTTTTTTTTTCAGAGCATCTCTTCTAAAGGAGGCAGGATTTAAAAATGTGATGTCACGCAAGTCTGAGCACCAAAGCAACATGTGGTCACTGAGGTTTCTGTATGTTTCCAAGCTGCAGGTAATCAAATTGCCTTAAACATTTTTTCTGCTAAATCTGCTACTAATAATGTGTTTTTAAACATTAAAAAGATAATATTTAGTATCATCATAGATACATGTCAAATAACATGGGCAAAAAGACTAAACATAAAAGACAGAATTACAACTTATATATATATTTCATTCTTTAAGGGTTAACTGCAGATCGATCAAGAAAAAAACTTGTATCTGAAACTATTTGGACTTGTAAAAAATTAACAGATTTTGCGCTCTGACAGTTCAGTCAGTAGAGCGGGTGCCCCATGCACAGGTTGGGTCCTCTTTGCAGTGGCACCTTTGACCTTTTGTTGCGTCTCATTCCCTCTCTCTCTCCCCCATTTCCTATCCTATCTAAAAATAAAGGCAAAAAAAAAGCCTAAAAAAAATATCATTTAAAAAATAAAGAGATGAAGAACATGAACAGATGGAACTTCAGATAACAAACAAAGCAGCAAGAGAACACAGGCATCACAGCTGGCTGCTAATGCTACGCAACAATACACACTGAAAGTAAATGGAGCATAAAGTGGCATAAACTCCATTCAGGTAGAGCTCCGTCACTTCCTGTCCCCTGGCTCTGTTGCATGTAATGTTTATTCGATCGTTGGATTCAGATCCAGCTGACGTCTCAGTGTAGGAACAGAGCAGGAGGCGACGGACGTGAGCTGCCAGACGCAAAACACACAAACCTCTCTGCAACAGGAAGTTGTGCGTCATGAAACACCACTTATTCAAACACAGCAGCTTCTGTTCGAGCTTTGCACACGCATACAACACACGTAACTCTCACAGGCACACATTTACAGGTCTGACTGTCAGCTGACACTTTTATAATCAACAACAGGATCAATTAAAGGGCAAGTCTGGGTAAGTCTGGTGTCTGCTGCTGGCACTGCACTTCCACATAACATATAAACACAGATCTGCAGATACCTCGAGCTCTCGTTGGTCTCCTCACTCCACTGCCCAAGCTTCAGATGGTTGAAAGCGGTTTTAACGAGCAGAATGGAGGCATTTTATGGACGTATTATGTGTTTAGTTTTACATTTGCATCCTAGTCACCATTCACTTCAATTGATCGGGGCATTACTGCCACACCTTTTCCTGTGAAACTCCAGCAGTGTGTTGCGGACTGAAAAAACTTCACCTGGCCTTCCACCAGCATGAGGGTGAGGAGATCATGGCTGGATTTTCATTTTAGGTGAACTGTCCCTTTAAAGTAATCAAAGTAAAAGTACTCAGTTAAGTAAAACGTCCCTTGTGACTGTTCTTCTGTTCTCTGTACCCTCACGAGATTATCTTGACTCCTGCGTTCATGTCAGAGCAGGATTTTTCTGTCGGAGTTGGTTGAGCTGGAGCTTATTTTGAATTATTTTGTATTAAACTGTAACCAGAGGTGGGAGGCTGAAACACAAATACTTTGTTACTGTACTTATTTTTTTGGTTATGTGTACTTTTCTTGAGTTTCTGACTTTTCCTCTCTACATTTGAACACAAACATCTGAACTTTCTACTAGTTACATTTTCCAAACAGTCCTGTAACTTTAGTTTGAATGCTTTTTTCTTTTTGGCTGAGCTCAGGACGCTTCACCAACCCAACATGTCACTATTTGACATTCTGGGAATGAAACTAAACAATTAACTCATTTTAAGGAACAGCTCGGACAAATCCAACTGACTCTATCTTGAAGTTTGATAGTCTTTGCATGATATTAATACGACGTGAGCTTGAGTTAGCGTTGCACAGACATGGTGGTTAGAAATGTCCCTCAGTGGGAAACTTTATACTTTGATAGTCAGTGCTTGTATCTGTACTTCTACTGAAACAAAAAATGCGTTCACTTTTGTCACCTCTGACTTTTCATTCTGGATGAATCTGCTGATTATTTTCCCCATCATGCATTGAAATGCTGCAGATTTCCGTGAGGTTCACTGTGGAGTCCGGACACCGACCGGAACGTTGCCTCCTGACCTTGATTTAGTTTTAGACGCTGAAACTTGTTTTCATTCAACAAACACTAAAAACATTTTTGTCGCTCATTTTTCATTCTTGGGTCCTTTTAGAATTTTGATGCTTTGGTGCATCTTTGTTGAGTAAAGTTAGCGAGCAAAACAAAGTTCGCCTACGTCTGCCGTTCCTGCTCATCTAATATCAGCTTCAGCGTCAGCCCGGCATCCTGATCTGATTCTCTGAAGCAGTTTGCCACCTGGACTCAGCTGGAGAGGAGAAGCGAAACAACACAGTGATGCTTCTTGACTGAATGTAGATGTTGGAGTTTTGACCTTAATGACTCATTCAGTCTGACAGCAACATGAAAGATGAGTGACAGAAAGGAACGGCGACGTTAGATGCTTTTAAATACAGATTTTACTGACTGTTTAAACCGACCAATCAGGAGCTCCAGTTTGACTCCGCAGGCTCTCAGATCACATTTTGCACTAAAACAAAATTAATTTATTCATTTGTCTTCACACCATCTTTTCATTTTAAATTATAAATGGCAAATATGATACATTTTGCTCTCACTTTCAAAGATAATTTTTTTAAATATTCCGTTTCAGTGTTTTTGTTGTCAAATATTTTTTCATCATAAAAATAATAAAAACTCAAACAAAAACAAAAGACGAGCTTGGAGGACAACAGTGGTAAATTTGTAAACACGTGTATTAATTCTTGTTTTTTATTGTACAATCGGTTTTTAATGAAAGTAATGCTTCATTACAGTTTCCGTGAACTGTGTGGTCCTCAAGGGATGAGCGTCTGTGTTCATCTGAGATCAACGATCGGTCTCTTTCATTTAAAAAAAGCCTGAAGTTCAAGTTTGTTTGAGAAGAAAATCATTCAGAATCCAACTGTCAGTTAATTTCCAGCATTTATTTGTTTTTCAAATTGCTTTTTTTCTTCAGTGTCTGTCAACTTTCTCACCGTCATCATCAGTTTGGATGTCACAGTTTTGAGTGAGTTTGAGTGAAGAGGAACCTTTCTCATATCTGTTACGCATGTTGCTGTGATCATCAGTCTGTAAAAGCTTAAATAATCCTTTCTCACCTCCTGTGTCGCCTTCTCTGAGCACTCGCGTAGTCCTCTCTCAGGTCCTCAGGCCACGGGTTCGATCCCTGACGACTGGCCGTGTCACCAGGTTCTCCTTCGCTCCTCGAGGACGTCTGGTTCAATGTGCTGGTGCAGATCATGTGCTCAGACAGTTGGAAGGTGTTTTCCTGCCTGTTAGCAGCCTGACGTCAGTCTGACCACAGGCCACGCCTCCCTGCAAAACACACACACACACACACACACACACACACACAGAGCTGCTTTCAAGTAATTGAGTGATAAATGAAGTTAGTTTCAAAATGATTTAAAGTCAGCAGCCTGACGGTGACAGACAAAAACTGGGACACACTCGTTTGAGTGAATCAGACTTCTGGTTAATAAAGATGTTCAGATCGTGTGTGTGTGTGTGTGTGTGTGTGTGTGTGTGTGTGTGTGTGAATGATTGAAATGGCTTTAGTTGTGAGACAGGA
>JAQLOL010000025.1:16656730-16667637 GCA_029783665.1 Naso thynnoides
TCATGTTAGGCAACGTGCGGATGTGTGTGTGAGAATGTGATTTAATGTAAAATAAATAGTCTTGTTGCATATAAATCAAAAGGCACCTGGACTCTCATTCACTCCAACATGGTAAGGTAAAAAGCGCGTCAATTAGGTTTCCTGTGGAAAACACCTCAGTAGCTTAAAGCATCGGCTTAGCTTCTACAGCGTCTGTTTGTCTTCCTGCACAAATCAGTGTAACCGCCCTGTGATGATGTCACTCTGGCTCTGTTGTGAGGATTATTAATAGAGGCTGTCAATATCTCCATCCAGATGTCTTCCCTTGTTCCCATCAGTGTAATTCTGGACTAAGCCAGATAGCTCAGAAGAATGCACACACACATTCAAAAATAGAGCAACTACAAGCAAGGCATAAAGATGCACCTAGCGACAGGATGCAGCCACCGGGAGAAAGGAAATGGTTGTATCCTCCGAAGCGGTGCACCTACCGCAGTCTGACATTGCTTTACAGTTTGCTGAGAAGTTGCAGCATTGCAAATAAAACGCAAACTGAACTAAGGTTGTAGAAAGTTAATCAGTCATCGCACTTATATTTGTTTTCCATAAACACTTTTCTGGCTTATTGTAACATTTCCTTGTAAGCTTCTATTTATCAGACACCTCCTTCTCCTAATCAGAAAGTAAACAGTCCTGGCCAAGTGTACAAACAGAGAAAATCCTCTACAAGCCACTTCCACACACAATCCAGAAACACACACATAAGCCCCACCAGTTTCCTGCCAATCGTTACACCGTCCTGAACTGACACAAGTGTCTTTCCTGACAGAGGTCAGATGATTTCCTCTGTTTGACGCCTTGAAAATGCTTTACAGAGGCCGGCAGAGCTCACCTCCCTCCCTTTTTCCCACACTATGCCATCCTCTGGAGTCTCTTATTTAAGGGAAAACATAATTTTAATAAGACTCAAAAGCCAAAACATGCATGTGACACGGAGAGTAGTGACGCTTCCATCCTGACAGCTCCATCCGCTTTATAATCTCTCTTTTTTGTCTTGCTACACTGCTGTGACCTTTGACGGAAGCGAAATTGGTTGACTGTTTACTAAATGTTTATATAGGGAAGTTTACTTAATTTCTAGATAAATATTATAAATTGAGGAAATTGTGCAAAACAAGGAGTCTATTAAAGATTTGTTGCAGCTGCTATATTGGACATTTGAATGGAAATCTGTATGTCTGTAAGAGTTGATGCAAGAGATCCTGTGATGTCATCATTTTGTCACATGACACTTCACCTTAATGCAGTCAAGATGAGTAACTTGACCTATATTGAGCTGTTAATGTGTTAATAACTGTACCTAAAGTTTCTTTTTTTTATTAAATCGTATACAGAAAATTGCTGATTTTCTATTTTTCTATTCAATGATAAGAGGGTTACATCTTTTGGCATCACAAGTTTTTTTTGTTTGTTTGTTTTGTGTTTTGTTTTTGTTTTTGTGTGTGTGTGTGTGTGTGTGTGTGTGTGTGTGTGTGTGTGTGTGTCTTATTTTTTAATATAACTGATAAGCATTTCCCAAAACATACCAAAGTTTTTTCAGATTTATTGAGATACTGTTATCATTGTTGTCTGCCAAATCAGTGCAGGTTTTTCAAATTATTCTGCACTTACAGCTGTGCAACCAGGCATTGTTCCAGTGACTTTGACAACATTAAACACAGACATGGAGTTCCTTGTGATGGATTACCTAACTTAAACATGTTTCATGTGTTTGCAAAATAAAGGGACGTTATATCCAAAAACCTAAAGCATTGCAGCACGTTTCGAAACAGGGTTAGCAGAAACATAAAGCACACATGATTTGTAGTTAATGGGCCAAAACATGCAAAAATATATTACCGAAAAGTAGCACATAAGATTGAAAACAGCTGAATTAAAAATGGCCATGCATGTACATTCAAAAGTCAAATTTCAGACAAATTGGTCAGTATGTTTTTTTTAGATGTATTAAAGTGTTTTTATAATGTGAACTATAACATTACAGTATACTTTAGCTCATTAACTTATTTTGCTCTTACCCTTTTAGAGATCTGGATGTCCAGCATGAAGAAGTGCACATGTTTCTCTCCTTTGTTCAGCGCCAGCGTTTTGGTAACGACTGCCACCAGCATGGCAGTGCAGGCTACACCCTAAAAACACAACACACACACACACACAACACAAACACATTTTGGCTTGGTAACAATAATATTTACCATTCTCTGGTCTCCTCAATAGCTCCTCGATAATCATGTAAGTGTTTGAGATCAGTCCTGAATTCTGTAGTCACATAAACAAGGCAGAGCTCAAGAGAAACTGATTACAGTCTGACCACGTTTAAGCCTGAATTTGTCTAAATCCTCAACAGTCAACAGAGTCTTGTGTGTTTTGCTCCACCGTTTCCCTCAAGGGAAAGCATTTATTCAGAAAACTGAATGTTGATCTTCATACCTCATATGGTTTGGTCCAATAAATCAAAAGTTATATTTACACAGAGAGTTCAATGGTTAAACACAGGCCTCTGTGGCATTGCTATAGTGCGGGTTTCCTCTGAGAATAGCTTTGTGCTATTGCTGGACGGGAAACAACAGGATGGTGGAGTTTCATATGGGCTGCAGAACGAATCACATCCACATAATCACACGAAAAGACACGTCATAGAAAACACAGACAAAAACACGGCACTAATTACACGTCCATCACAGATAATGATGGAAGATAACCTGTCTTTACCTGTTTTCCTCTTCTCAGCTTGCATTAGAATAAAGAGAAAGAAGGAGAGGTCAGGCTGGAGCATAAGAAAGCACAAACCAGAGTTTTATATTTATACTTTACTCCAACAGCCGCAAAGTATCTGTCATTACACTGTCTGTGAAACCTGGGAGTTGCTCTTTCCTTGGAACCATCCAAACACAGTGATGGCATGCAAACATGTTGTCAACCCCTGAACGAAGCTGCAAATTGAGCTGTGGCTGGAGTGAAACAGAACTGCTGACCATGGAGACTCTCAGCCATATTACAGGTGTGAGAGCCCAAGTGACTGGCTCCCAAAACTGCCCTGATGGGAGAGGGAAATTTATTTTTTTCCAAATCACTGGCACAGGTTGGCACACCCTACTGTTGTAGTTGTGCCAAGGGCAATAAACCACCTAAAAATGGATATGGTGGAAAGTTTTCCCTTATAAGGGGGGAAGCTTATAAAAACAAGGCAGATGGAGAAAGAGAGAGGGAAAAGATTGTTTTCCACTCTGTCACAGAGGTGTCTAAACCGGGCTCGTGCCCACATCCAAAACCGCGGCAGTGACTCTTATCTGCTTGTAGCAGAATTTAAAGCAGCAGAGAAGAGGCAGCCAAAAGAGTTTACAACAAATTCAGACACACAGCTCTCAGTGATTTATTGCCTATCTTAATAAACTGTCACTCACTTTGTGTTTCTGCTCACTTTAATCCTCCATCAGTCTATCTCTGTCACTATTTCCACTTTTTAATCAGCCTTAACTTTTCCTCTCCTTTTTATTACCATTTAAAAAAAACACTCTTTGCTCTCATAAGTTTGTAATCAAACAATTTTAACTGGATTTGTCACTCTCCTTACCTCCTATCTAAATACTAAAATGTATTTCTTTAATTCTGTGATGAGATAAAAAATTAAGAATAATATAATCACTAATGATATGTGATTTATAAAACAGTGTCTTCACTCAGCAGATCCGTCACGCTCCATATGGATGTTTTGAGTGTGGCGCAGCGCCCACTGAATGCTGACAGTTTCACTCCCTCAGCCTTGTCATGTGGGCGCCTGGTACCGCCAAGGTCCTTCAATTTACAGCTGTGACCTAAATCACACACACACAGGGAGTGGAGGCATTCTGATCTGTCAGCACCACTAGAGTGTGCAACTGGACAAAAGGGATCTCATGTGTCCAAGGCAACTGGTGGAATAGTGCAGAACAGGCTGGGACAGAACGCAGAAGGTGCAGGAGAGAAGTGAATCAAACCGAACCGCCCCGCTGTGAAATGGGTAAGAGTACATCGGAAAAACGAGGGAAGAGTTGCTGCAATGGAACAGAGGAGAAACGCAAAGAGGGTGAAACAAACCAGAGGATGATATGAAACAGTAGGGAAACGGAATACTTGGAGCAGAGCAGGAGGCTATAAAATAGAAACGATCCATACAGAACAGCAACAGAACATCTCGTTTGATGCCTCATCACACTGGAAGTCCATGTAAAGAAATGTCAAGTGGTTTGTTCAGGAACAACTATGGCAGTGAAACAAAGATAAGATGAGCATTCACTGTCTTTTGTGTTCAAACCACTACTGCTGTGCACGCTGAGACATTTTCTGATAAGTGGTCAAAGAAGCCAAAACAGCCACATAAAATGAAAAAAACATTAATGCCTAAACCAGTATTATGTGCTAAATAGACTGTAAGTAATTTCTTCAGCACTTCGTATGTTACAATGAGTCTCAAAAGGTCATGAAATCTTTGTTGTCTTAAATATGACATTTTATAACTACTTACCATGACTCCAGTGAAGAGACACACTGCCTTTCCACAGGGGGTGTTAGGTGCCACATCCCCGTAACCCACCGTGAGGAAGGTGATGGCTATGAGCCACAGAGCCATTCCCATGTGGCCTGTCGATTCCTGGGTCCTCCTGCGTGGAGAGAAAGCAGGACTGAGGCCGCATCCTAACTAAGCATGTTAAATGTATTTCTATGAATCCCACAGAAAGACAAAAGTCTCTGCCACATTCTTACCATAAACAAGATCACTATGAAGTGTAACATAACTGCAACCATTCTGAACCCAAACTTTTGCAACCATTTTTGACTTCTGTAAACACAACCATGTTTTCAACATCACCACTTCTAGGTGGATGCCAGCAGCATTTTATTTTAGGGGTTAAAAAAAATAAAAATCTTGTATGTTGCCTGGAAATAAGTTATGTAATTTCTATATGTATTACATTCATACATTTTTGTTGCACATACAAGATTTCCAGGGGTCTTCTTCTCACCTACACTACCACCGACCTCACTCATCCACCCAAACACTGTGGGCAGGTGGCTCAATGTTCCAGCTGAATTACATATAACAATAGTGTGAGATGGATTCAAGTAAATACAAAGCTAGGGTACGGGTGAAATGACGTAATACAGCTGGCAAAGCAGACATGATTGATTGAGATAACTAATTTTAAAAATCCAATAAGAAATAGACAACTGTTCCAAAAGAAATAATAAGAGTGCTCCCAGTGTTTGGTTGGGGACTCCTCTCAATATCTACGAATAAACATCAATCTATAAGCAATATGGATGATTAAGAATACATGACTTCTGTTTGTTTTTGTTAGGCTGAGGTGCAAAATCTTTATATCTTGTTTTTTGGCTTTTCTTTCCTGTTTTCCACATAGCTCTCCCATTTGCTCCACATTGAGCAGTTACTCCGTTTTTTTCTGTTAACTGCTCCACCACTTTCACTAGTTCAGTTAGATCCCTTCATTTCTCTACACTGGGGCTTTGTTTCTGAAGCCAACTTTTAGTTATAAGTGTAAGAGCATTATCCCTAAGATTCTAGCAAGGCACTTGTCTTCAGTTCCAGCTATCCCCTTTGGCATTTTTCCTAATAAAATAGATTCACAGTTCATTTGGAAGTCTTTTTTTCAGAACGAGGATAGTTTCTGTACATAATTTTTTCAATACAGAACAGGACCAGAGCATGTGGCTATAAATGACACAGTGTTCTCTGCAGTCCCTCCAGAATTTTGGTGTTACTGAATGCTGGAATTAAGCTTATTGAACGGGAGCTAAAGTAGTCTATCTCATCTGGCATTTCTATACATATTTTTTTGCCAAAACTGAGATGCAGTTGTTTTATGCAAGCTTTAAGCTTTCAGGTTCCTAGTCAGTTTTTGATAAATTAATTTACAGTTCCTTTTGCCATCTTACTCTCTCTCTCAGTTCTTGTTTTATCATTACTTTTCAATAAATATGTATTAAGAGTCTATTTAAACATAGATTTTAAATCTAAAATATATATACATTTAAATAGAGAAAGACTTTACTTAGTTTTGTTGAGCCTATAAGTCATTGTTTATTTTCAGAGGTTCACTGTAAAAGAACTGCTCCATTTTAAACCACATAAATTATTAATTACTTAATAATTAATCATTTCTTTTAAGAATAGCATATTTTCCGTAAGTAGGATTGGGTAATAAAATCTTCAATCACTGTGTAGGTAATTTTGTGTTGCAATATCAATACTCAGTACATTTTGATATAGTAGGTTTTCCCCTGTAAGTGGATTGACCAACATGCATAACCTGTTTATGGGATACCAGGCGAGAAGCAAATGAACTAAATGACAAATCAAAATACTTAGACTGATGCAAAAATCAGCAAAAAAAATCATGCAAAAATATTCCTGCTCAATACAGGACACACATGCCTGTAGTGACCTAATACTATAATAAATATTCAAATGATATAGAGTGTGACAAATTCATGTAATTGCTTTGTTACATCCTGATATCAGCTTACACTATAAATATGCTGAAAGGCAAAACTCACATTTATAAAACTTACCTATGTGCACTGGCTTAAAGACTCTGGCTACACCAGCAGTTACTTGAAATAAAGTCATTAGAGGAATACAGACTGAGTCATACTCATTACAGTGATTAGTTTCCTGATAATTAGTGCCACATTAAATTTACCTTTCCAGAAAGATTCATATGATTAAAAAGTCTATCAACAGTTTTTGGACCTGTCACACCAGACATTATCCCGATGCCAAAACTCAGCCCACTGGTCTGTGGTTTGTGTTTAACGAAGGTGTTGTCTGTTAAACTGTGTTATCAGTGTTGATGCTTAAAGTAGTGGATAGAACAGAAGGTGGGTACCACTGTACCCTTGTACAACATCATTAAGTCCGGTGTAGACTTTGCAGAAACCACACAAAGAGGTCATTCAGACTGGGAGCATTCATCTGTGTCCTGCCTGTCGTAATCAAGCAGCAAATGGCTGATGTAACAGTGCCGTGTTAAAAAGTTTGGTCTTATCAGCTATCAATCATAAGCTTTTTTATTACTTCTGACAAATAAAAACATACAAGACTGAGACATGTGAAACTGAAGGCAATACCTCCCATCCGGGTCCAAGTGAACAAATGACCTCACACTGTTCAAACAGCCACACAAGCTGCAGATGATAAGGCTGACGTTTAGTTGGCTCTCGTCAAAGAGCAATTTGTTAGGATAAAAAAAAAACAAAAAAACACAATATCATGATTATTAAATCAGTTATTAGAAATCTATTCTGAGCAGGAAAGTCAAATTGACCATCAAATTGAGAAGGAATGACAAACTTCTGAGAATTTAGGGGGGTTTTTTGTTGTTGTTTTACTGTGTATGTGTGTGACAGGGAAGTTTAGGGGACGGAACTAAAGGAGCACTGAATTTTACTGTGAAAGAAATCGTTTATCATTGTTTACTGAATAATATGAGTAATATATAAATACTGTTAAGAAACAATTTTTGCCTATTTTTTCAGGTATCAATTCTTTAAATTTTCTTTTGACTATTTTGTTTGCAAGTCTCTACTGAAAACTGAAATCCTGAGAAAGTCTTTAATGAAAGAAATGAAAATTCAACATTTAATTCTGCTGTGATCCATTGGGAGAATGTGCTTTGGACTGTCATTCATTTGCTCAATCCATAATCCATGAACTGAGTGCATCCTGTTCTGTTACTCCTTCATTAAGAAAGTTGCTTTCTGTAACAATTTCGCATCAGTAACAGCAAAATTTCTAAAAATTCTTATTACTGAGTGTGGCTAAAAACTATGGTTGAATTTGCTTTAAATCGTTTAATACAATCTGTATTAATAGGTCACAATATGAAGTACAGTGTTTATAATTCACAGGTAATTTTCAGAAAATACCATGATAAATATTATGCATCATATTTCTGCCTAAAAATACTAAGATATTCATTTTTGTCTACATCGCCCTGAACAAGTACTAATTGTAATGTTTAGTAAGCACCAGGGACGTGCACAGACATTTTGAGGGGCTGTTGCTCAACCTGGAAACAGGGCACCTTGTGATGCGGGGGCCTCAGACCCTCTAGGGGGGTCCAGTAGCACCCCCCACCCCACCTCCCACAAAAGAAAATTTTGCACACTTTAAAGTTGATTGCATCTATCTGGTGTACTTGGAGAACAAAATTAAGAAAACACAACATGAGAAGGGTATAAATATTTTTCAGTCTTTAGGAGACTGTTGGCCAAATAAGACTTTGGTTGTCTGACGTGGTCTAATGATAAACACTAACCTCCCTTCACAACCCCATTTTGGGTGTCAACCATCTACATTTACCTCACCTGACTGGTGTGAAATATGGTGATATACCTGCCACAAATCAATCTAAATTTGTAAATTGTTTTAGAAAGATTTTAGAAAAAACACCTTGCTACAATTTTATTATTGCAGATATAAACTCTTTTACCACAAAAATCTCACATTAACTCTTTTAATTACTCTGTAATTTCCACAGACAATAGACAGTGCCAGGCTAAGCTCTTTTTCTTTCTGCCTCTGTCTTCTCTCTTTGGAAGGCATTGTAGCCCACTGAAAGCACCTAAAATTAACATTAGCGTGGCATGCACTACATTTTCAGCAATTTGATTTTTTATTCTTTATGACAACTTGTCATGTTCAAAGTGTATGAAGATTACAATTTGTTGTAACAAAAAATAAAGTGACTTCTATCAGCTTCAATTAAAGTACTATGTTGTTGCAGTCAGATCTACTTGTTAGTTGAAAATTTGTAGTGTCATAAACACTGTAGGCTTGCTTGACAAAACAGCCAAAACCATCATATCCCGGTGTTACACCAGATTTGCTGTCAAATTGGGCAACCAGAGAGAGCACTTTGCACTATTTTTGCAGAGTTGTTGTTGTTGAGAACAAGCTGTCGTTATCACAAGCAAGACTATTTTTGTCCAAAACATTCCAGACTTATTATTGGATAATACTTCCACGAAAAGCAAAATCTGATGGTCACCAATTCGGGCGTAATACCGGTTGCATCTCTACAGAAAGTTATGTGTTTGTACTTTTCATTAACGTTAACCATCTCCACAGTCCACAACTGCAAAAGACTTACCCGGAGGAGCCCTCACCAACAAGCAGCCGCAGACATGAGTGGCACAGACAAACAAACAAAAAAAGCTGTCTTGCGATTATTTGCGCATTTAGCATTTAATTCAGCAGATAATGTCAATGTTGTCACACATGAGTGACGTGACAGGGAGCAAAGGGCATTACTAAAGTGATGCACTGTGTCACAAAAGAAAAAAGTTAGGATGACATGGCAATTTAATTTGGTCTAACTTTACAAATAATAGGCTACTTGAATTTCATATTAATATGCAAAAAAAACAACAACAAACTCTCTCAGGGGAAGAGGGGCAGCTCTGCCAAGGGCTGCTGCTCAGGCAACAATAGCACATATGTTTGCACATTAGTGGTAAGCACACAGATCATACCTGCATTCTACCAGTTTCTTACTTGTACAGTGATCATTCTGTCTGCACTGATTACACAGTTGTAGTTTTCTTCCTTACCTCTCACACAGCGTAAGCATCCAGGACGCTGTGAGCCAGAAGAAGAGGATGAAGACCAGCAGTGTGCGCCCTGGGTATTTGTTCATCAGTACCTTGAGAACAAAGCGGAAGGTGAAGTTGATGTTGTTAAGCGAGCCAATGCTCCTGTAGGAGGCGCTCAGCAGCACTTTGCTGTGCAGCAGGATGGTTCTGTGCACCAAGTACAAGCGTAGGAACATCAGCATTGAAAACAGCAGCTCCATGTTCATCAGGGCCTCGCCATGGTAGTTGGTAACACAGGGAGGCGCTGTGAACGAGGAGTTGACTTGGAGGCCCATCTCCCAGTATGTGCCCACAGGATGGATGATACAGACCAACAACTCCAGAGTGATCACAAGAATGCGATGGCTGGTCACGGCGATACGCCAGTCCACCTGGTTGTGGTCAATGATGAACAGCTAAAAAGAAAGATGAAGGAGGAGAGTAAAGACAATGAGAGGGAGTAGTAAAACCAGTTGCATGGCTGGTGGAGATGGAAACAAGTGAAAATGCAGTTGCATTTTAGAGTTTATGTGTCAATACATGTTTGGAAATCATTCTAATACATTAGTTAATAACACTATCAAAGCTACCTGTTTTGTTTCACCTGCTGAGCTTCATGATAAGACGATTTCTAGTCTGTTTAGAAGGGCCTGTGATATGAAAAATTATTTTTTTAAACCTCAAAATACATGAGAGAAATGAAACTACAGATGTCCACTAGAAAATCCGTAAGGTAAACATTTGTGGCAGTTTTTGTTAGTAGGTCACACATATGGAAGAGAGAATTTGTTTATCCCCTCGACACGTAGCTTTATTATGACTCAGTTTGTTCAAGAAAGTAATCATAGTTTTTTTTCCTTTCTTTGATCCACCGGTTGAGACTTGCAGTATCTTGATGTTCTTGGCCTGATGTACACTAGCCTTTAACACATCTGACACCAAAGAATTATAGCTCCGCCAGACGTACTGAACACTGGCCGCGTATCGCTCTCCACCCTAAACCTTCCCCCCTCCTTTATCTCCCCCTTGCACTTGCACGGACCCCTCTTGTATCAGATCCACATGACTCGCGATCAAACTGAAAACACAGCAGACGACAGAACAACCCCAGCTGTGGACTTGAAACAGTAAAACACACTTTGAGAATCATTTCAGTATTCATTACGACTGTGCACATTCACAATGCTTTCTGTACTTGTTCATTAAACACTTTGAATGTGCATGCAGTGAGTGTT
>JAQLOL010000025.1:16679544-16695369 GCA_029783665.1 Naso thynnoides
AGGTTTTCCTATTTATTTTGTAACACTGGGTGGATATTTAGGTTTGGCATAATAAATAAACTGTGATTTTTATTTATTCATTGGGTTGCAAATAAAGTGGGGAGAGTTGTTTGTAGATTAGCTGTAAATAAATTTAAGAGACCATTGAAAAACTACATGAGTTAAAAGTGGAAGAGTGAGAAAGGACTGGGGATATATGAGCTTTACTTTTACCTACTCCTTTTTGGGCACTGTTACTTTTGTTCAGTTCATTTTTCATTGTTATTTTAATTTTTGATTTGAAATAAAGTCCCTCATTCATTCATACTATTATATGTAAAGTTTTGGCCTGTGAAATGAAATTAGCTTTCATTTTTTCTTTGGTCTTTTTCAAGCGATGTTTGACCATAAAGAAAATCTGGAACATCACCAGTCTTATCACTGAACTGTGAAATATAAACAGATGGTCTTTGAAGAAAGGGAAATATAATTACCATATTTCTGCCATATTTTACTTTATGTGGTCCGTCTCCATGGCGCTTCCGAATCCTGGGCACCATTACGACGGTGTAGGTGTCGCCTTCAGTTGCTTCCTTCTTGACAACCTCCTTCTCACCATCTTTCACCTCCTCCTCCGTGTCGCTCGACGTGGTGGAACCACACTCTGAAGAGGTAGCTGAGTGGTAATCTGACGTGTCTAGGTTTAAGGAGTCAGCCAAGGAATCATCCTGCTCTTCCTTCGCACCCTCCTCCTCTTCCTCTCCGAAAGAGGCTACCATGAAGGGCCTGCTGTTCTCTCCAGACCTGTGAAGAGGGAGTGGATTTTTTTTAAACCTCACGCAAGTCTTTTGAATTTACTGTCACCCGTAATCGTGATTTTTCCTTCTTGCTTGTGTCATGGAGTGAGTCATGACTTACACTCACTCATAATTCTCTTGTAGACGGAGAAACAAATGCCTCGTTGTTGTTAAGGCTTGTTGCTGTCATGCTTTGCCTCTGCAAGCCGGTGACTCACCTTGCACACACCTCCAGAGGGTCGATCCACAGTGTTATCTCAGACGGAAGGCCAAGCTCACTGGGTGTGAGCTCACTCTCCTTACATGCCCTCAGGATCACCTCATCGCACAGCACTCCATTATTTATTCGGATACATCTGCAGATTAATTAAAGATTTTGTGGATCTCAGCAGATAACATGAATATGACTCTGTGACCTCCGCAGTGATCAAACACATTCTGAGATAACTGTGGACATTTTTCACATTGGTACTTACCTGTATGCTTGGCCTTTGCTCGGGCTCTCAGGGTACCAGTGGTCATCGTATTTGTCACATAAAAGTTTCTGTAGCTTCTCAGCAAACAATTCTGCTTTGGCTTCATCGAGCTTACCACGTGCCACAGCCAGGCGTTTGAGGAAGCTGACCCCAGCCGCCACCTCTCTTTTCATTGTGTCTACAAAAACAGCACAAGGGAAAAAAATTACTTGAGACTGTCAACAAATTCACCTTGGTGTTTCTGTGTATGTCAGTATGAGTACGTGGTTTGAAGTCATACCATGCTCACACTTTTTTTTTTCTTCTGCAAACCAAAGTAAAAGCAAGAAGTGTGATTTGAGTTTTTGGTAACTGACTGTGACTTTCCCTGAGTAAGATGTGGGCGAGCAGAAACGTCAGTTGCAGCGATAACAGCACTTCCCTGTGCAG
Source organism: Naso thynnoides (assembly GCA_029783665.1). NCBI lineage: Eukaryota > Metazoa > Chordata > Actinopteri > Acanthuriformes > Acanthuridae > Naso > Naso thynnoides. The sequence goes on from JAQLOL010000025.1 coordinate 16,681,226, forward strand.
TAGCCCCATAGCTGTCTATTTTTATTACCTTGGGGGAGCTCAGTGTGGACGACTGCCAGACATTTTACAGCTATGGACATGGCTCTGTGTCGATAAAAGGCTAGAGTTTGTATTCAGGCAAACAAGATGCAAACTAGTGCTGCTGTGTTGACATTCAAGTATTGTGAAATGCAAATCTAGTGAGCTCACTGTGCTGTTTATCCTCTGATAGTCTGTTTGGGTTGGGTGCCAAGGTCAGCTTGATCAGAGAGAAGAGTCCAAGGCAATTCAAACTTTGCAGAAAAACTAACCGACGCTCAGCACGCTAAACATCCTGCTGACGTCCCTGGCAAGAAGGTTGTGCCTTGAACTTTGAGGTGCAGGCAGTTATTTGTTATTATGGCTTGAATCACACCACTGTTGCCTCAGTCTGCGTAATGTGTTGTGAGAGAAAATTAGTATTTGCCCTGGTAGATATGGCCACAGCCTTCACTTAAGAAGAGTGGTGTCCCAATGACACAACAAACCAGAGGAGTAGTAAGTTTAAATCCCTGACAAATATGTTTTTCCATTACTTGGACTATGAGAGCATCTGTGTGTTATCAGCCTTATGTTTAGATGTTCAAACAGCAGCTTTGCTATTACAGTCAGTTATTAGGGTTAAATTACATGTATTCCTCAGGATGTTGTTGCCTACAGTTACAGGACTTTGTCTTGTTTTCCATCACTCAGAAACTCAGTGTTTATTCCAACTGTCTTGAGTAAAAGGTTAGAAACCTTGTTACACAACAACTTGCAGGATGTCACACTGTCTGACACACACAGAGGTTTTTCTGGTTGGTTTTGCTGTTTCAGTTCTTCTGCTACAATTGCGAGGAATGTCAAAGCAGAGGTGCACTGAAATTCCTCCAATACCACATTAAAGAAGTTTCAGGAATTTAAAACAGAGAAGCATATTAGAAGACAGAGCTAAGTATCTGTCTCTGTTAATTTTTTCCCTACTGATATAAGCTATTAGTGTTTATGTATTTACACACAATCCTCCTGCGATGGGGTGAAGAAACTTTGCAGACAAGATTCAGTCTGATCATGTAAATAAGTGAAATAAAAGTAAAATAAGTAAATAAGAAAAATAAGTGAAATAAACTAATGAATTTAAGAGTCTCAAATTAAATAATCAAGAGTTGTAACTGATGAAGATTTTCATGTCTGATTACTCTAACCATAATTTTCTTGATTATTTTATTTTTTGGGTCCATAAAAAATAAGAAAAAATGATGCAGTGTGCATTTTCAGCCACTAGGGGCTCTGAATCAAAACAATGAAACAAAGTTCAATGGTGTCTTTGGGGACCATTGTTGATGAAAGTAGTCCGCCGTGATGCAGAAGTCATATTCACAAGTAAAGTCATGTATTTTAATCACATTTATGTTACATTTAGGTTCAGAGTAAGACCAGATAAGGTGTTACAGTGAAAACGTTAGTCCATCCCTTTCATTTGTACCTGCTTTGTGTATGAAGGCAGTATCAGGGGATGCTTAAAAAAAGAAATTTAAACAATTCACTAGCAGACAAACACGACCCGGCAACAACACGCTGCAGTGACACTCAGACTAGTGATCAGACTGGTATTGGATCGTTCAGCACTGTAAAATTTCCAAATGACCCAAGTTGTGACACTTCCACACACCGCTGCACAGCTCTGCACTAATCAACACAAGTATTTAGGTCTGAAAAAAGCCTTGTCATGTTCGCTGACTTCCTTCCTCACTCTTTACATATTCTCTGGTGTTTCCCAAGTTTCACGAGTGAGTAAAGGAAATACCGACAGCTGACAGGATGAAACATGCCACCATCTTGACTAAAAACTAAATATTTACCTGGTTTGAACATTGAGATAATGTAAGTTCACAATTCAGCCAACTACATAAGGTAGTTATTTTAAGATATTTTAGTGTGGAAATGTTACATATTTTACTTTTAAACCCAAGTTTAAGCTCTTGTCTCCAAAATCATACTAATCAGGTTAATATCACACAGGACAAAAAAAAGACAGTAAATCTTCATAGTTAAGAAGATGGAGCAAGTGTTTTTTTTAATTAATTAATTAATTTTTTTGTGCTTAGCCTTACAGATTACACAAGAGGTTAAGTGATTATCATACTGGTGGCTAATTCAATTTCTGTCAATAAGGTAATCAATTATTGACAGTTTCTGCCCTTTCTTTTATGGGCTGTTTATGACCTCTTATTTTACAAACTTATTGCGGCAAACAGCAAATAAATTGACACTTGATTTTTGGTATCAGCAGCATTTTCCGATACTTGTATCAGTTTACATATAAATCATACCAACTTAACTAGAAATGTTTTTAGATACAAAAGGACTAGAAGACATTCACATCACTGAGGCGTTTGTTCTCTGTGATTACCTCAGCCATGGGCGTCATTTCTTTAATCTAATCAGAGTTTCAGTGATGTCCTTAAAAAAGCTTCTCAATCTGCACACCATGTTTACCATCTGTCTGTTTACTGAACAGTGACCTATCGCCACCCACTCTGCTGATATTGTTTGGATTTTAAATGTGAACACAGCGACTTGACCCATTCAGATGCTGCTGTGTTGATAGGCTGGAAACTTTCCTTTGCGTCCCACTTCACAGCCTGGAGGTATTTTCAGTGTTAACATACCACAACTTCATTTGCGTGTGCCAAAGTAGGCCAGCTGCCCATCACATCACGATCTTTGTAAACAGTTCTTAACAGCAATTTTTACGTGTGACTGACAGGCAGTTGGCCGACAGGTGAAGGTGTCTTCACCATTTGTGATCGTCCGTCTGTTTGTCACTTTGGTTGGCAAGGAAACTTGTTATCGCGTCTGCGCCAAACAAAAGACACACAACAAAGCTGTAAAGGACACGACTGCGTGTGCGTCTCGAGGTGTGGACACGTGTCTCTGTGTGTGTATGTGTGTGGTGGCTTATCGATATCTGTGATAACTAGAAGAAGAGGAAATAAGAGACCAAACTACAGCTGAATTTACTATCAGTCGTGTGGTTTTCAGTCTTTCTCGTGCGAAAAAGGAAACTTCATGCTGGAAATAACGCATGCGGGGTTTCTGACAGCGCGGAAACCCCCAGTGGAAATGAGCTGAAACGGGCCACACAGTGTGGTTTCGATCCTACATTTGTGAGTTCACTTGAATACCAAATGATGCTGTATTTAATCGCCTATAAGTCTAAACTCAGAGTTTCGAAAGGGTAAAAGTGAGGAAGTTAAAAGAAAGTTGTCACAGTGAGTCAAACACCCACCGATAAACCAATTTCAAACTTATATAAACTATTAAAACTAAAAAGGAAACAGACTCAACAGTGGTGGACTTGAAGTTATATTTACAAATCAACAAAACTGTACGGCAGAAACAAATTAACAGATAAAGTCGGGCTACTTCCGATTTAAAACGTCACAATGAGTCCAAACTGAACGTTACTCACGGTAAAAAGTGTCCAGCGGTCGGTGAGTGTCCTCGGCTCCTTGTGCTGCGTCTGCGTGCCTGTCTGCGCTGATGTGTTGGAGTTATTATTGTCAGCACATGTTGCTTCCTTGTTCTTTGCTCTCGTGTCGCTGCTGCAACAGAGACGTAACATTACCGTCAGGATGACTCACTTCCGTTACTCAGCGCCATGAGCAAGCGCTGACTGGCCGCCCTGCGCGAGCGACTCCCCGCCGGACCAAATATGGGTAGTCAAGGTAAACAGCTGAGTGGAGGATTTCTCTGTGACAGTGGCTACGCTGTTCCTACAATTCACGATACCAGTTTAACTAGCCCACGATGACTTTTCATGTTTACCCCTGAACGTAACTCTCTTATGGGGTGTTTTTGTGTTGACTGTTTGAGGCGGGAAACAGCTGGATGTGGTCACCAACCATTATGGTTCCACCTTCGACCAAAGCACCTTTTTTTTTTTTATCAAACATTCATACTAGTTCCTTTTTATTTGGGGTCCTTAAATGACTTACTGATACTTTAGAAGTCTAACCTGTAATCTAACACAAATATGTTTTAGTTGCCAGGTAGGAAAAAATGCTTTTAGTCCATAAAAAGTAGCAATGCCTCAGTGTAGCCTACAGCTACTCTGTTATAATAAACTTGAATAAGCAAAAGTGTTATCAGCAAATAATGTTTAAGGTATCATAATCAAAAGTGCTCATCCCAGAGGATAACCTTTATCTATGATATTATGCTGTAAAATACTTAAAATGCTGCCTAATTATTAGCCAATTACAGGTTTGAATGGCATTTTAATATCTTATAATGTGTCAAAATAAAAAAAAATCTTTTTTTGTGTATTAATGTGCAGAATATTCTGTGTTTCCACTGTTATGTTAAATAAAAGGAGGCTCATGTCAAATGTAGCTTACTTCAGAAATTTGATACAGTGAAACTGTAAAGAGGAAAATACTCACAGAATGTACCTCAAAATTACCTTAAGTACAATACTTGAGTAAATGTACACATTCACATTACATCAATGGTGAAAAATTTTTTGGACTGGTCTGCTTTAGTTTAGTCTGTCACCAACAACATTCACATGACACACTTATCCAAATATTCACCAAAACCAAACAAGAAAACCAAAACCAAAGGCAAAAAAATCCAGCTTTAGATCTGGACAAGCAATGACTGAACATACAATAAAACAATGAGTCATGCATAAAAATGAAACTGGGTAGAAAACTAAACATTCCAGTAAGTTACGTAGGCCAGCAGCGGTGAGGAGAAATAGTTCCTTAGATCCATCAGTTAAAGTCATAATACCACAATGAAAAACTGCTCTCTTATAAGTAGGCTATATACAGTAGTTAAGTGAATGTATTTTTTCTCGCTTTCATGTAGAATTGATTTCCAGTTTGGGTTTAAATTTAACAGTGAGCTCACTACCTTCACTGGATTGCAAAAGATTACTAATTAACAGTTCTAATGTCTTTAATGTGTTTTTGGATCAAAACAGCTCTTTTACTTCATCACACACCATTTAGACATGTTTTGATTTATTTGGCCTCGTTATTTATTTTTTTTTAATCCCTTTACTGTAGTTTTTTCTTACACATCCAGTGATCTACTGACAAAGAGCTCCATTAATAAAACAAAAATCTATCTATCTATCTTTGTTCTTCCACAATGTAATAATTTGTTTTTTTAGCAGGTATTTAGATATTTTAGATATTTTCAATAAATGTAGAAATATTGAAATACTGACGTTTAACAAAATACTAAATTACAGGTTAAAGTCCTGCTTTCAAAATTTTACTTAAATTAAAATATCAGAGTTTATTATTTGTGTGACATATTATTTCATAACCACTCGTTTGTTCACAAGCAGCATTTAAATGTAGCAGCTGATAGAGGTTTTAAATTTATCATTCTAACTATTTTTTGGATAGCTTGATCAGTATAATAGCAGGGCAACAATACGTCATGTTTAATAAGCCAAAGTTTTTGGCAAAATCTGAATTTGCAAACTTCAGTTGTGAAATGAATGTAAAAAGTGCTGTAGTTCCCACTGAGATGACGAGAAGAATAAAGCGTCATCAATTTTAAGTATTCAAGTTAAAAACAAGAAAGTCAAAACCGTTTTTAAGAGCAGCCCTGGACTAAATGTACTTTGTTGCTTTCCATCACTTCTTTGTTGTGTGTGTTGCTTATGTTTCTCGTTGTGACCACTAGAGGGCAGACTGGTTTCTTCACTCAAATCCCATCCAGTGAAAATGTTGATTTCATGTTTTCAAAAGTAGATTGCAGTTAAACAAAGCAGAAATTTAATTACTACACCCTCTCCATCTTTATTGCTACACACACAGCTGTCAGCTCTCCTTTTCTCCCTCAGTTATCCCTCAGATATCATTAAATTCAACAATAATCACTCCAGAAATATAAATGTCTTTATCAAAATATCAGGCTACAGTTTCACTTGAGTGCCGTGTTTTTACACTTTAATATGTTTCTCCCTTTTTTAAACACACTTGTAAACTTTCCCTTTTTTTTTACATCTGTTTACCCATGTATATGTTGGTTTCTTAGATAAATGCAAAGAGAGACATGAGAGATGCAGAAAATGTTGAGTGGGTGTCTTTATTATTGATCAGCATTGTTTTGACGACTGATGGAAATACATCGCCTTCTCTGTCTCTTCCCTCCTTCTGTCTCTATTTCTCACTCTTTGCTGTTGTTGACCTCCTTCCCACTGCATCTCTTGTGGTCAACCTCTGTAGGCAATCGCTTTTGTTAACTATAGGACTTATTGCATTACAATGTCTTAAACAAGCAATTAATTTTCTCTGAGTCACAGGTTGTTAAACTTCTTTCTTACTGTCTTTCTAATCCTGATGTGGCCTTTCAGACCTCACAGCTTCTGCACAACTTCTTCAGCTGTAAAGTATTGATTTTCCCTGTCAGTTTGTCATTTGTGCTCCTCAAACACTGGCTGCTACTCTGCTGTGATAATGGGAACCCGAAGCAGCACATGTCGTACAAACACACACAGGTTTCATGTACAGGTTTCTCACAAGTGTCATGTTTTTTTTGTAAGTATTGGAAATGAAAGCTCTTGACCACAAAATGTGATCGCTCTTTTTCAGGAACAGCTTCTCGCTGAACACGTCTGACGGTATCAATGAAGCCCACACGCATACGCCACATGCAGCCTGCTTCGCCTTTAAAAACATATTGATTTCTCTCTTTCGCAGGGAGCTTAATGCGATCGATCGCCCAGGCCCTTTCAAGATCAGTGCCAGTATAAGCATCTCTTCCCCTAACACACATGCTGCCTCTTTCCCCTCAGGTAATGACTGTCCTTGGGCTGGGGGAATAGTTTTTCTGCATTAAGAGAGAGAAGTGATTCTCAAGGCATCCAGTCCCTCTCTGTCCTCTCAGGTCCTCAGTAATGTGGTTAAGTAGGGAACGTGTATTTGCCTCTTTGACAAAAGGTATGAGTGAATGCAGCACACACCTCCTTTGACCTTTATCATCTGCCCACCCACCCCCCTTCCCTCCACCTCCTCCTCCTCCTCCTTCTCCTTTCCACCTCTCAGTGGGTCGATACCTATTTGTATTTGCAATGCATTAGAACAGAGCCCTCTTTTTAGATTAAAAAAGTTGTTTTTTCTCAATTTGGCACCTTGCAGGCAAAAAGCACATGTCCACAGAAGCTTTTCATAAACATTTTCCACCATTTTCTTCTTTTTTTAAAAAGGCATTTTAAGGTCATTGCAATCAAGCGTAACATCCATTTAAAGACACTCAGTCTTCGTCCTTGTAAATGGTCCACATCTATATCGTAAGACCATAGAAACAGCTATTCACCTGCAGCATGAGTTAGTCGTGCTTTTCAACCTGGCGGTTTGTCTCCTCCAAGAGGTCACGAGAAAAAATAGAAAGGGTCATGAGATAGTAAACAGAGGGAGAGAGAGAAGGGATGAGGACAAACCGTCTACTTCACAAAGTTATGTTTGTCCTGCTCGTGCGACTGATGAGTGTAAATCTAATAGTTAGTCATTTTTAGCTCTGTTTTTGGTCTCTACCAACTCATGAAGGAAATTTCCGCCTCTTCAGATGCGTAATGCTTTGCTGTATTCACCAGCTAGTGGCTAACTTCTCCTGTCTGTGGCTACTGTGCAGGTAGCGCTCGGTGGGCTCTAAGAACTTTTATCTTACCTTTTCACATTCTAGTAGGGCTGCACAATTGATCAAAATTTAATCGAAATAGCAATATGACCTGCTGCAATTTCTGAATCACAGGGAGGCACAATATTTGCTACTGGTGAAAAGTGTGTCAAAGTACCATTTAATTCCAATATTGTGGTGCAGAGTTTTCCTGGCCTACACATAATTTTTTACAGACTCAAGAAAACATCCTTGTTTGGTACACATTCCTGCAAAAATTGCACCATCTTCATGTTAATATGTTTATTGATGAAAAAGAGAATAACTATGTGAAAATGATCATTCCTTCTTGTATCGCAAATCCTGTCACAATTGCAACATCACTGCAAAAACTTGCAACTAGAAATTTTCTCAGGAATCAGCAATATATTTTTCTTCAGATAATTTCAATATTTTGTGTTTATGGCTGATCTGGTTTTGTGCAAATAAGTGGCGTCTTTCATTCACTCTCTTCAAAACAAATGCTCACATAGACGAGGTCTTTACCATAAGCTGTACCGCTTCTGTCCACACCTGCTGCTGCAATGAACACAAAAGGAAAGTTCCTTGGTGGAGCTGTAATAATGTAAAACAATAATATTGATTTAGTTGCTAATATCGATTTAAGTGCTAAACAAAAATGTAAACTTAAAAGACTGATAATTATGCAAAGTTCTTTGGGCTAGATTGTTTAGTTTTCATCTGTTAATCTGGAGATTTCCACCTTATCAAACGAATCAAAGAATCTGAGAAGTGAGCATCCTACATTCCAATATTTTAGAGAAAAATGTCTCTCAGCCTTATTTCAGTTTTGCAGACAGCCCTTCACTGTTACAGTTCAAGTATGTGCAGGTCATGTTGACATTTTCTCTGCCCTCATGTTTTCTCTGTAGATAAGGCAGGTTTACATCCACCCTTATATCTTGTTGATCTAAGGTTTAGATGGAATTGAATCAGCAAGAAAATTGTTTTTCACTAGATTTAATTTGGTTTGTGACTTTTTAATTGCCTATATATCAGTCCCTCTCCTGGGTTCACATGGCTGCAGTCTAAACACAGCATGCATTACAGCTCTAACCATCTTTTAAGTGCATTAGGAGTAAACAATGTAATACAGACAAGAATAAAGAGTAGTATAAGTAATTAATAAATCAGTAATAGTTGAATAAATATTAATTCAACAAACTTCAAGTACTCTACCTTTAATGTGATTTCCTGCTTGTACCAAAACTTCTATTCATAGAGCAAATTGCATTTTCTGTTCTTTAAAAACACTTTTAACATCATTCAAATCCCCTAAATGTCCTCTCTGCTGATGTTTTGAAACTCAAATGAGAATGTGAAAGTCGCAGTTTCAGAATGTGGGTAAGGAACAGCTGGGAAACTCTGGGATTTTCCAACAAGATCTTGTGTGTATTAACTCTTTGTGTAACTTAACACAACCCATTGTTTTTCCAGGCTTGGAATTTACCAGTAATTATCTTTTGGAAGTGATTTAATGATATGTTTAGGGAAAACAGGAATTTCCTAAACTCAATTAATAACTCCAAACTTATCTTTTGTTTCTGTTTACAGTAAAACTTTATTGTCCTTCATGTTGAATTATATGCTTGCCTGTAGACAAATTTCAAATTTGAAGACTGTCCATGTAATGATAATTAGCAAAGTGAATACATGAACTTTGTCACTAATTTTGCCAATAAGAGACTAATACGTTTGCTTCAGAAAATGTGTTGGAAATTATTTAATGATTATAAATCTTTTTAATAATTAACTTTAAGGAGGAACAGCTGCTAGCTTAGAGTTCATGTGCCTCGTTCTCTGTGTCTCAGGGTGCTGTTTTACTCCTTTGTTACTATCATCTTTTTTTTCTGTTTAATCTTTTTCTTAAAAGTTATAAAATGCCCTCCAGTTACATGAGACGTGTTTTGAACCTAAGGTCCATTGTGCAAAGTCTGGCACTGCATACATAAATGCAAAGGGACTACTTGTATAATGTAGAACAATTTAACATATGCAAGTCTCTGCTGTGAGAGGCGTCGGGTGGTTCAGTTTACCACGTGTCCCTGCTGGCCTGCGATCAAATCCTGCCAGAGCTCCTGACTCCCCTCTGTCTCCCCCTCTGCTGTCTCAACAATTAAATCAGTCAAGGTGAATAGACTGCCCACTCTCCTTTTCTTTTACATAAAAGTACAGACAAATAGTTAAAAGCATAACCTGGTATAACAGTCGACTTTATGGCACACGGTGCAAACAAGTTGCGTTATTAAGAAACATTTCACCTGTATGTCAGCAGTTGCCATGGAGATTTTGAACAGATATGTGAGGCTCTGCTTAATGGTTTGACCTTAACCTTGCACTTTCTCGACTGCACACTTTCATGATGTTGCAAACACATGGGCATATTTTACACAAAAATCATTTTTTCAATAGAAAGTCAATTCCCTCACCTTTCTTACCAACATGCGTAACAATCCTTTACTATTGATGCAGCCCTTGACAACTTGAAAACTTGTGCTCCGCTTAAAACCCTATTTGATGTTTACACGATGTACATCTTATGTATTTCTTGAACTGATTTCCATGTCTTCCGAAGCCTTGAGCCACCATCTACAAACCTTTCCCCTCCCCCATCGGCATTTCTCTCTCTGCCCCTCTTGCTCCTCTGTCCTCTTCTCCCTTTCGCTCTCTCTCACTCTCTCTCTCTCTCTCTCTCTCTCCCTCTCTCTCTTCCCTGCAAGCTGTGTCTCTTTCCTGTGTGCTGGGGGGCCAGCAGAGGGGAAGTACACAGAGAAGGAAAATCACTCTCTGAGTTCAAGTGCATGGACTTAAAGACACAGCTGGCTTTAACAAAGGGAACTATGACAAGGGGAAAATAGTCGTGGAAAGGCACAGTAATGACCTATTGACAAGGCGCTTGTGTACACATAGACAGTAGGGGGATCATTTCACAAAAAAGGGGGGTAAAATAAAAAAAAATTGCAAATAGAAAAACGAAGAGAAAATGTCTCCTCCCCTTTTCCTCTCCACGTACACTCCTCCTATTCCCTCCCACCTTTCTTTCTTTCAATCTCTGTCCCTCCCTCTTTCCTCTCCTTCATTCCTCCCCTACATGCATGCACACTCTCTCTCTCACACACATACACACACTCAGATACACACACGATGACTGATGCCTTCTCCCTCCTTCTCTTGCATTCTCCGTTTTCTCAGCTCTCCCTGCAGCACTGAGACTTTTGTGTATTTTCCCTCTCTGCACAGCATACGGTGGAACCAGTTCTGCACGGCTTCAGCACAGCGCCATGAGGAAAAGTACTAATCCTGTACTTTTCCTCGTGGCGTTGATATCCTTTGTCCATAAGGCATGTTTCCCTTCAAAGTCCCGTGAGTGGAGGGGTGAAGAAAAGAGCAATGGTGTCTGAGGAAGAGGAGATGAGGCAACAGCAGATATAATGTGACGAGACTCGAGTGAAATAGAGAGGCAAGGCTGCAAGTCAAGAGGGAAGGCACTAACTCGTGAGTGAGGAAGAGGGGACACACAGGAGGAATCAAGTTGGAATCGGAAAAGAAACGCGGGAAAAGGTAAAAAAAAAGGGGGGGGGGTTAACCTTTGCAGCATAAGCTTTAATTGTCTCATATTACATAACTTAGAAAGAAAAGTCATAATTTATGCATATTATTTGTGTCTTTTATTGTTTTCACTTTGCTCCTCTTCTTGATTTCTGTGTCCGGCTCTGTTTTCTGTTGGTTTGTCTACCTAAAGTCATTTTCCTTCCTCCCTCTCACGCTGTAACGTTTTCGCCTGTCTTCACGCTTCTCCTATAATCCAGCCATGCCTTTTATCTCCTGTCTTTGCTTGACGTATTATGTATGTTGTACGAACTCTTGCCTGATGTCAAGCTCAGAGTTTGTTAAAGACTCAGCTTGGTTTTGAGGCCCAGTTGGGAGGACGAAGGGGAAGGAAGAACGGGGTCGGGGTAATCATTTTTGTGCCATTATTGTGTGTCGATCACTGTTTTTTCTCTGAGTATTCTGTTGGCCAACAAATGTTTTTGGCCTAGTTTTGGTTCTTGGTTTCAGTTGATATAAAACAGTTCAAAAGATGACAAAGTATTTGAATGATTTGGCCATCATCCTCTCCGCTCTGGAACTGACACGTCCCACCCTCTACTTCCCCTTACTGTTTGTTTGTGCTCACAGTATGTGTCCCTGTTACACATGACCAAACCTCCTCTGTATGACCCCAGTGTCCACCAACATCTAACTTACTGCACTAAATACCTTGATGCTTTGTGCCTGTGCTGCTCTCACCTCACGCTTGCTGTCCTGTTTGCTCTCAGCCTTGCCTCCATTGTTTGATATGGATAAGTTACTGTTGTGTCCCGCGTGCGCGCTCGAGGATGTATGATATATCCTCAGTCTTTCCATGCTAGAAACAAGCCTGTCCATTTCCACGAAACTCTCAGTCCCCGTTTCTGCGACTGAAACCAACTCACAAAAGAAACCTTACTTGTCTCTCTGCCAAGGTGCATCATTTGGCAAGGATCAGATCAACGTATCCAAGGGTGACTATAGCGATGGTGGTCATCTGCAGGTTTAACTCGTGGTTCATAGTAGAACCAAAATCTCAGACAGCCGACCTTGATGTCTGGGGGATGGTTTGCACCCGAAGATGGGGGTCTAACAAGGGCTGGCCAACAGAGAATGACAATTAAACACATGCTGTTTGTTGTTTTTCAGTGGAATTAGTTGAGATGACTGAGTTGATTAATTAATTAAAAGCTGAAGTTGTTTGTCAAACACATACTTTTTTTTTCAGATATATAGATATATATATATATATATAAAAAAACCTGATCAAATACAGAGTTCAGTTGCTCACTAGGCCTCATTCACCTGCACACATTTCATCTTGTGCATGGAGTTGAAACATGAACTTAATAATGTTACTGAAGTCCTCACAAACTGGTAAAACTCAAATACACCTTATTTTTTTTCAGCTATTTATGAGGAGCTATTCCTCCGTACTCCCAATAAAAAAGAAAATAAATTGCAAGTAAAGTAATTAAAATGCAAAATATACCAATTGCATCATCAAGATGTTTTTGTCCAAAAGAAACAAATGGAGCAATTAGATCTACAGCAAATATGTTGATTGTGCGTAGATTATTTTCAATTAATCTGCCAAGGTTTTTCTCAACAAATTGCTGAAAATGTCGTAACATAGAGCCACCATTTTCCAAAGGCCAAGCTGATGACCTCAAATTGCTTTTTTTGTTTAGCCATCTGTTCAAAACCCAAATATATTCAATTTACAATCAAAACAAAGAACAAATATTCACATTTAAGGAGACAGGACTGGTAAATGATGTGGCACAAAAGCCTGTACAACCAAAAGTTATGCATCCATCTGACTGTTTGTCTCCACTGGGGCAAACCTGGCAACTCACAGAATCTTTTGGTACAAAACCACTTTTTAACTTCTACACGTTTTGTGTGGTTAAAGCCCCTAAATCATAGCTTTTATTTACAGCCAGTCCTTTTGTTCAGAGGCTTTACTAGAAAATAACCAGCTGGTTATTTGCCCATAGTTCTGACCGCTGATTATTTGGATATTCTATTATGCCAACAGCAGGACCTTTGCATCTATTTAAATGAGTGGTTTGCGCACATTTCATAATTCAAACTTTGAGATTCTTTGTTTTAGTTTTTGTTTGATGAACACAGACTAAAAATCTTTAATAAAGCCCATAATATGCTGTTGTGTCATTACAACAATCTATCACAACACTTAACACATGCCAGTGAGCAGCTGAGGCATTTAATACATCTCCAAAGCACCACTTCTTTGTAACAATACTGAATCCTTTGGCAGAAATAATGGATTACCCTGGCTCATTGTACTGACAATGAATGTATCAGTTATTTAAAACCTCTTCAACCTGAGGCAACCACTTACTGATCCCAGCACAGCTCAACTTTAGAGTGCAAAGAAAGCGGTTAATGTGTTTCAATTTCTAAAACATAACTCGGCCTTTGCTATCAATTATGTAGCTCTGGTGTGAAAGGGACAGGGGAAGGGCCACACACAACAGGCAGTGGGACCCGGCGTGGAGAGCAAACGCTGCACCATGTGACTGCTGTGGATGTACTAACGCTCTCTCACGGTCTGAGTGAGAGCTATTCCCCTCAGACTCAATGTTCCACTTGCATCAGTGTTCGTCTGCCTTCTCTAGGACATGGGGCTGAAATAGGGCTGGAGCTGAGAGAGCTCCATCTGGATACCCATAGGGCTTTCCTGCTTTATAAGCACAGTGCTGACGATATTTCACCAGTTTAAATCTCAGCCTGACATAAAGTATTTACATTCTGTTGCAGTTGCAGGAGGAGCACATTTGGATATTGTTGTCAGTTGCTTGGCAATCTTGGTAATATAGTGCAAGATAGTTGATTACTGCAGATGC
>JAQLOL010000025.1:16705067-16723853 GCA_029783665.1 Naso thynnoides
GAGGTCTGCTGAAATAATAGGTGCAGTCTACGACCTTAACTCCTTTTCTGTATCGTAATGGTTCCTTGTTGGAAGATGTATTCCTTAAATCCCACATGCCAAACAACATTTTCATGCAATGAATGCAGAGTTCCTACAAACTGCGCTTTTTATTGTCAGTGCTGCAGACTCAGAAGGTGTTTTAACCTCACATCTTGTTAAGTATTTGTAATTCTGAAATCATCCTTACATTGACAGCATTTGTTAATGTTTTCTGTTTTTTCAATGGCTCTGCTAAAACTCTTTAAACAGCATTCACATAGCATATCATCTTGCCCCAGATATGTCTGAATCTTTGCTGAGAGCAACGTAACACTCCTGGCTTGTAGCTGTTGGAATGTAACATTGTGCCAGCAAGCGTGGTTCTGTGGCATGCAACGTTCAGCACTCCTACTGAGAAGATTCACAGATTGAAAAAAAAGTTTCAGTTTAAGAGACTTTTTTTTTTTTAAACTCGGAGTGACGTGAAGGAAGTTCCTTTTTACTGTGGAGCAGAAATCACCCAGATTTAGATATCACAGCTGACAGCAGACTTAATGGCGATGACAGTGTTATGGCAGATGGCATTAAACTCCAATGAAAACCTGTCAGCTATTAAGTTGAATCAGACTGCTGATTTGGACGAAATGTTATCATGAGTGAATGTATTAAATGTATAAGCCAATCAGTATGGTCTCATAATAACCTGGACACCATAATGGCTGGTGTAGCATTGTGATTGTTGCATTGTGTTAATTTGTAGAAAAGGTGTGATTTTGGTTTTTGCTTTCCAGAACATGATGAGATAAAAGACTGTGTCCTTGTAACATCCTCTATGTAACAATGCTATGCCAGTCAAACACTGATTGTTCATAGAGGGCACTTAAAGTTTTCAATGTTGCTCTGTATGCAGAGTCTTGCGGCCTTGAGAGAACAGGGCACCGATGAGAAGTAGAATAGAAAAGTGAGTGGGAGTTTGCACAGTCACCAGTAGAGGGCAACCACTCCTAAATAATGGATTGAAATGATATGAATGAACATAGGAAATGAAGCCTTTGTAGTAGTCACACCTGCATGAGAGGCTTGGATGTGTGTTGGAAATGGCTTTTCATAGAACTGTGTTTGTCATAGACACAATTTTTGTCCTCCACTTTCCAGCAGTACATTTGATTATTACCAGCTTTTATGTCATCTTTGCCCTCTGTCTCTGGATGTACACGAATATATCATTGACACTCTTGGTGGTTAAATGTGTTTCTGCTCACAGTGACTTAGGTCGAGTCCTTCATGTGCGGCCCTGAACCTGCACTCTTCCCTTGCAGCCATTCCTGTAGCATTGTGGCAAATGCTGCACTGAGTATAGGTGTGTCGGCTGGATGCCAAATTGTAAAACAGCCTTCCCAACACAGGCAACACAGGCAGATTTGTTGCCCATTTAACATTGTAGAATAGTAACAAGCTCCTCGTTTCCTCTAAATTGATCAAAAAAAGTCTTTCGTATCTACATGCGCAAACAGCAACCAGGCTCAGAGGGAAAAGGCAATATTTTGCTGTCAGAGATTTGAAATTTCTTTGCCCATATTCCAGACGGGGGGGTGAAATAATTTTTGAACAACAACAAAAGATGCACAAAAGAAAATCAAACGTGCAAATCATCCCTTTCGAGTCTGTCAAAACTTGTGAAATTTACTGAGGACGACACTGACTAGTTGAATACATTGCTCAGAAAAGAAGTGCGGCAGGAGGTAACTGAGGCTGACTGGCAGATAGGAGCCAGGCAGGTGTGGATGCTGAGGATGTAGACAGACCCCTTCATCCTGCTGGTGGAGATCCTGTCTGGAGAGCAGCTCTACAGTCTGTGCTCTGCAGCGTGAGGTAGTTGGTTGTATGGTTTCGCATAATAAACAGCACGGAGATAACTGTACAACCTTCTAGCTTTCCCTGCGGAGTCACTTCTTGCCACGTGTCACATCCCCCCAGCAGAGAGGTAAGTATGTTGTTACTGTGCAAGAGGATCTCCTAGTGTATTACTGACGTGATTGTCTTTTTTTTTTTGCTGCAATGCTTGACTTCCCCTGCATGAGCTTGTGTGTCATTTTATCTGCAATATTTGTGGGAAGTGGACATGTTTGTCAAGACGACGACCACCTGCTGCTTGACAGGTGGTGGTTGTAGGCTGGCAATCGATGGTTCCTACTGCAGCAGAAATAGCTTTGAGAGGATTCCTATCCGAAATCTTTCATCAAGGTCAGACAAGGACTGTTTGTAAATTATTAGAGGGGGCTGAATTTATTAATTTTATTCTTATTTGCTGAATATTTCACTTGTAGCCTCCTTTTGACTGGAAAAAACTGCAATAGCCTCCCTCTATTATCTCAGAATGGAATATCAATAGAAATAGAATGTAAAACATCCTGATTGTAATACTTACTTAGCAGAGGCTGCTAAACAAACATTCACAGAATTGCTGAAAATAAAGCTCTTTTAGCAGGACAGGATGTTATTTTGCTCAGCATATGGCTGAACAGGTGACTTTATTACTCTTTACAGCTCACAAGGGAAAAATGAAAAAAAAAATTAAAATTGTGATGAGAAAAGGCCAAGAGATCTTCCTCTACACTCAACAGAAAGAAAATCAGATTACTGTTTTCTGTCCCCTTACACTTATTTTCATCCAGCCCCTAAGAAACATTACATGTGAGATATACAGGCAAATTACACCAGTCACATGCATTAAACACAGCCTGGCTATGGTAATCATTAACATCCTGTCTGTGCTTTGTAGTAATTAGTGAGAGCCATTTCTTAGTGTACGCTACAACAGGTAGGGGAGCCTTTGACTGCCTGACTTTATACTTCTACACACTCGCTGCTAATGCGTCCGTGTTTTCACTTTGTGCAGTCCTCTGCATCCGCGCCAGCACACACTATCACAGTCATTCCTCCAGTTTCATTACCCCACAACCTGTTCCCCCCGCCTCCCTTTCCTCTCACAATGTCAGACTGCTGGTTGAGACAGCAGCCATCTGCAGTGCGTTATAGCCGGCTCTCCTCCCCTCCTGGGTGTGGGGAGAAAAAGGGGGCATACATCAGAATTGTGCTGATTCGGCACTGTCAGTCGCAGCGTTCTTTATCATCCACCGCACCATGCTGCCCTCCTGCCTGAAGAGACAGCTGAACGTCTGACGGCTGCAAGGTGTGTGGGGCAGGGATAATGTACAATGACTTATCTGCCCCCCCCCCAGTCTCTCTCTCTCTCTCTCTCTCTCTCTCTCTCTCTATAACACAACAGTATAGTAAAGACTGTTTATACCAGTGACTGGTTATACTTGGCTCATGTTCCAGCATGGCAGGTGCTGCACACTGTGCATATGTGTGAGCAGATTTGTTACACGACCATATTCGCATACATCTACAGGCACATATGCTGCTCTGAAAATGTCTCTCAAGGTTGGAACCATGAGTAAAATGCAACATCCTTCCAGTATAAAGCATCATGGGCTCCTTGAAGCCTGACAAAATAGCCACATTGCTCTCTATTAAGCACGGTTGCCCTTTTATTATATTTTTCGCCTTTGAGCGCATACGTTACTGTTCAACAACAGGTGTGACGAGGAGGTTAGTGATGGCAAAAACGATGCCATTTCCAATCTCTTGGGATTTAGGGGAAAACTAGAGCATCCCGATCCTGAGACAGACAAGGCAGACACCATCCCAGACTGATGATGTCATCCCTGTGAAGCACTCCCAGTGCTTTGTCTCTCAGTGGCACTGCAGAGTGCAGCCGCAGGCACACACACACATACACACTCAGACACACACATACACACACCTGTCTGTGACATTCTGCGTTTGTCACTCAGGTTTGGACACAGCTCCATGTCAGATAGAGCTGCTTTTTCTCGGTTTTAAAGCCAAATTGGTGTTCTGATAGTGGCTGATTTGGGAAGTCGTGCTCCGGTGTTTTAATCTGACATCAGGACATATAGGAGAGCAGCCAGACACTCGTGCACTCAAAATCTATTCAAAATAAAAGAATCTATATGTTGTAGGCTACATGTGCATGGATTTGCCTTGGTGATATTAATGCTGGATCAGATAGACACATGTGCTGCGCAAGCACATATTGCACACGAACTTACATTTACTGCAAAGGGACGGCGCAGAACATTCAGTGGGCTTATCGCAGCCAATATAAAGTGTAAATAAATACAGCATGTTGTTTCTATGCAAATTTAGGTGGCATGGCATTACAGTATGATTGGGGATACGGAGGCGGCTGTGAAGAGTCTGTAGTGCAGCGCAGCTGTGAATAAGACAGTTATACAGAACAGGATCAAAGCTAGAAATAAATTCAGCTGTACAGTGCATGTGGTCCAGAATACCTGCTGCTGAAGTGACAGGGACTCATCTATAGGCATTGTGGGTACATCAT
Organism: Naso thynnoides; assembly: GCA_029783665.1. Lineage (NCBI taxonomy): Eukaryota > Metazoa > Chordata > Actinopteri > Acanthuriformes > Acanthuridae > Naso > Naso thynnoides. The sequence goes on from JAQLOL010000025.1 coordinate 16,709,521, forward strand.
GAATATTCATGAGGTATTATGAATGTATAGTATAGTGTTTTGAGTCTAACCTACATTTCTGAAAGGTTGGATGCTTGTTTTGCATATTTATGAAACAGAAGCGTCGTCTGGGAGCCTTTTGAAGGAAGGTGAGGATGAGTTTGTCTCAGCTAATTCCCCATCAGATGTAATTTCTTTATTCATGGACTGGGCTTTTAAATTCTCACTGGAGATTGTTGTGTTTATTTGCCCCTATTTTATTTATTTCCTACCTTCAGGTTTTGTGTGATCATATCTTTTTAAATTCTTGCCAGGGATGGTGTTACTAGCTATCCATTAGAAAGGTGTTATCACAGGCCTCAGTCAGTCTGCTGGCTCCTTTAGGCCAAATGCAATGTGTTTACTTTGTCAGTTTACCCTCATTTGCTCTAAATGTGTGACACATTGGTGATATTCTCTGTTGTACAACATGGTCAGAACACTTTAGAGCCATTAATGATGCTTACACATCAAGTGCAGTGTTTATGCTCCATCTCGCTGAACAGACAGCCAATCAGTGGCTCTAAATTAGATTTACTTTCATTTCTGAATTTCCCTCAGGGCCGTATGATTCTGTTATCCTACAAACACAACTGCAACTCCCTGTCCTCTAGGAGAGAAGCACAAATATTAGAATCAAACTGCCTTCAGACATGTGGACTCACTGAGCAACCCAACAGAAGTATTAAATGCATAAAAATATCAGAGAATGGAAGAATATGGCATCATTAAATATGCAAAACTGTTGCAATTGCTTTGTTTATGCATGCAACACAAAGCAGGGGTGTGCACACAGGTTTTATGTTTTTTTTCTCAGTATTTCATTATGTTGAAACAGCCTTCATTTCAGCACCGTCTGGAATTGTTTGGTTGCACCAAACAGCAAACTGCATGTCGTCCACCTCTGATGTTAAGCTGCATAATCAAGACTCATTCTTGTAATTGGCGAGGCTTTCTGCAATGGGTTTATTTTGTGTGTTTGATGTCACTCCAGCTGCAATTTACAGTTGTGTTGGAGCAACACCATAAATCCCATAATCAATTCAATGATGGAACGATTGCTGTACACATATGAGGAGGCAGTAATGTCAGGCTCTCAGGTTCATGAGACTCCTGGGCTTCATATTTTCTCTCTATTCTCATCCTATTAGAGATTCTGACCCTCCCCCTCCATCCCCACTTTCTGCTAGCCTCTCTGCCACCGTACCTCCCTCCCCCTGCCGTCTCCCTCTCTTTCTCACACATTAACACACATACATACACACACGCACACACACACATACAAACACACATGCATGCACTCAACACACTCTGTTCACTTTCTCTTTCCGTCTCTCACACGTTCACACACACAGCTCACAGTCTGGACTCTGTGTGTGTGNNNNTGTGTGTGTGTGTGTGTGTGTGTGTGTGTGTGTGTGTGTGTGTGTGTGTGTGTGGCGGGGAGGGGGTTACTGAGCTTGTAGAGACCGGAGACTCGAAAAACGTGCGGGGAAAAAGAGGGAGATGGAAGGATGACGACAAGAGTGTAGAAGAGGGAGAGAGAAAGGAAGGGGAGAGACTCTGACATACAATGAAAGCAAAGGGAGACGACTCAAGACCATAAATGCAGCATGGAGGGTAAACGAGTTTGTGTGTGTGTGTCGTCTGTAAGTGTTGGATAGCATGTGCACCGGGAGGTTTGGTTTGGCATGTGAACGCACAAGTAAGAAAGCTTTTTCTCTCATCTTTATTTGTCTCTTGTTTGCAGCTCTGTGCGTTTGTGACGGCAGCCCTGCAGAGACAAAAGGTGAGGAGCTGCATGGATGTTAGTCAGGTAGGAAGGTAGAGAGGAGAATAATGGAATCAATACTATTGTCTGTAACCTACCTGCCGCTGGGCTCTCTGTCTGGCCCCAGCATAGACCATCAGAGAGAGAAAGCTTAGAGGAAACAGACTCACTCTGACTGGGAGAGAAAAGAAAAGAAGAGGCAGGCTTTGAGGTGATTGCTGTTTTTTCTTTTTTTTAAATTTTCACTCACGAGATGATTATAGATTAAGGATTGCATGTTTATTTTTGAAGAAGAGCTGCCATTCATTTTCATCTGAAACTTTTTCATCATTAATTCTTCACATCTGTTCCTTTGACAGTAAAAAAACATGTCATGCATTGCTGTATTTGCACACATGTGTGCACTCTAGCTGTATTTATTTTTAGTATAAATGTGATATTCTGCCTGTGTTTGCACACGGTGAAAAGGATTTCAGTTAGTGTTAAGGCTGCATGTTGTCGACTGGTCACGTCTATGTTTTATGTTTAATTTGCACATTGTTTTAATTCTCACTTTCCTTTAACACCTCATTTGGAAATCTCAGATGAAAAGAGAACCTTTGAAATTAATCTAATAATGATTTGTTTCCTTTTTTACATCAGGCAGGTAGATTAGTCAAATTAGCAGCTGTCAAAGAATGCATATGTTTTACAGTTTGCATTTACACCTGCTGCAATTATCATAAAAGTCCTCAACAGTGAAATTTCCATATCTGTTGTGCTACGTGATTTGGCATAATTAATTCATGCTGTCACTGGTACTTACATGAACGACAGTATTTTAAACAAACCTATAAAGCAACCTCTGCTGCAGACAAATCCATAATTCATTTCCAGGTGAAGTTATGACAAATGTCTGCTATTCCCTCCGGTCTGGTCCAGCTGCCATGTCCGTCACATGCAACATTAAGTGAGACTGTCTCAAAATCACACCTCTGTTTTCCAAAATCATGAGGCCTTTTGCCCATGAGGTCATCCTGTGGGTAAAACGTAATGTGCATTAATGTAATTCAGTTTGATGCAGGTTATGACGCAGGCGCTTTGCACCTTTTTTCACATTGACACTGAGGTGTGTTACATGATGAAAAAATGCTCCCTTGGCAAAAAAAAAATTGAAAATTTCTCTTTTCTACAACATATGAACATAATCAGTCTCCCTCTGTCAGAATGTGTCATTCTGTCTGTCTACCAGTGGGTGGCATCGGCTTCTGATTTTTCTACGCAATGAATTTGATTTTCATCTCAACAAAGTTTACTGAAAATTCGGTATTATATATGTTTGGATCTTTTGTAAACATATAGTATGGCATAGTAACAGCTTGGCAGGGTCTAAAGTGTCACTATTTTACTCCTTTACAGGTGGATTAATGTCTTAATGGCCTTCCTGTCTTGCCTTTATAAGCACTGAAAACTTGTTTCATCTTTGCTGGTAAGTCAGAAGACAAATACTGTCTTCTCTTAATATTTGACTCATAAAACATAGTGAGCCATGACAATAATAAACATGTGGGGTGTATATCCCTGCAAAGTTAGAGTCTTGACTATAGCATTGTGTAAATTTGTCTTTATCAAAAAGTAAATACAAACATTCTTGTCCATGATACAAAAATTGATTTAGTCAAAGATTCAACTTATTTCTGCATCGCAGTGTATGGAAGTAAGGTAAGTTAATTCTAAGGCCATAAGATAAATGTTCCTTTCTTTTGACAAACAAGTTATGTTCTGGTCATTAATTCTGCTATTAATGTTTCGTACTTACTTATGAAGCTGATGTTTAAAGCACTGTCAGCTCACTGGGCTCCTAACAGCTATTAGACTCTGTAATTTGTTAGTGTTAGCTCAATACATCATGTTCGGAATGCCCAGGATGTTTAACAAGTTTGAAATGAGCTGTTTCTCTTAAATTAATTGTGTCTTTTCCACAATGTGCCCCACCACTGCATTGCTGAGATTATTTGAGCCCTGCTGTGAAAAATGTTACCGTGCCTCTCATCGTTGCGCTGTGAGGTAAAAGATTAGTGACTGAAACGTAGACAAATATGGGATGATTATGTTTTAATCGAACTGATCGGTTTTGCTTCTGTTCTGCAGCAAACCGGGAAAACGGTGGCTGCCGCAGAATCCAAATGTCAGATGAGGTCATGTCTCTGTCTCGGTGCAGCGATTCTGCGGTTCTTTCTTCTAGCATGTTTCATCTCAGTGTTGTATTTCTTTAAATTGGTCAGGTCAAAAGCAAAATTACCAATATGAAAATGCTCTATGTGTAAACCCTTTCTGTGTATTTTCATTTCTCAGTATGCCCCTCTGTCCCTGAGACCCTTAACCTGTGAGGTCAAAGCAGGTCACAGGTGAGGTCCTCGGGAACAGGGCTGCATTCAGTTTCAACGCCTGAGAATAAAGCAGCATTCTGCAGAAAATCATTACATAATGAACATTTTTTTCCTCCACAGAAAGTCATGTTTCCTTTGGTATCCTCACAGTTCTTTCAAACCACTTTACACACAAGAAAACTCTCAGATGAGACATTGTCACATTTTCTTTTGGCTTTAATGTATTTTAGTCTCCAGCTGTCTGTTTCTTCAGTATGTTCATGTTTACGTGTCGTGTCATGATCAAGACTTGTCAGGCTGAACAAGAAGAAGAAGAGGACCCCTCCTCCTGCAGCACAGACACTCTCAGGGGGCCGACCCTTTTGGCTGGCTTTGTGTTATAGCCCTCCAAGGAGGCAAATAGGAAGACAGCCAAGGGTTGTGACCCCGTCATTTAGTTCACCTTCAAAATTTACTCATTTATTGGTTCATCATGTGTATGTGTATGTTTATGTACTCTGTGCTCTGTGTGGGAAATGTTGCCCTGGTTTTTACCTGTGTGTGTTGATTAAATACATCAAAAAGGGTTGTTGTAATGTGTGAAAAAAATGTGTCTACTACCTAAAAAAAAATCTTGCAGTCCCTCAGTTTTGCTTTCATTATGTCAGCTTATGGTAGACAGAGCCAGATGGCCCATTTTTTACATAAAGCAGCAGGTTTTGAATTAAAAGCCACAATAGCTTATTTAGAAGATTATTTGCTTTATTATTGATTATTTCTACTACAGGATCAAATGAAACTCCCCTTTTATACAACTACAATTTTTATAAAGCCCTGTTCCAGCAGATTTTATGCTCTTTCAAATGCTCTGGACGTGCATAGCACACACTCACACACACACATACAGCCTACCTATTTGGGATTTTCCATGTACCACCGCCCGACTAGCCATCTGACTTTGGCAGTCCTGGAGCAGACTCTTGCCTAATATTGATTGGCTTGTCTGTGTGGAGACAGATGAATGCATTAGTACCCAGCTCACCCTGCCACTGAAAATATATTAAGTTCATGTATTAGGCACCCTGTCTGGTTGCCATGGAGATGCACCGGGAGTGAGGGACCAGGGAGGAGAGGGGGTGGGGGGATGAGAAGGATGGGAGACGAGTGGGGGATACAGGATGTGATGAGGCAGTCGACTTGATTTGTAGTCCCGCTCCCTCTTCCTCTTTCTCTGCCTCTCTCTGTCACTTGTGTCCTCTCTTACCTCTCGCATGCATCTTTCTCTCCCCTTTTTCTCATCTTTTTGTGTCTCTTCACTTCCTTTTCTTTTTTCTGTAACATTCTTACACTGCTACTTTTTAAAATTTTCTAAACTCAACCAGCAAGAATATACACTTCCTCTTTCTCGTCGCTTGCTACTCTATTGATTAGGTTGGCCCTTTTGTTCCTTTTTGAGGGGGGGTTCATTCTCCATCTTGCTGTCTCCACCAGTCAGATTTTTATTTTTTGCATATTTCTTTCAGGGGTACTTTGCCAACACCTTCTCTTCTTCATCCCTCTACATACATAAGCATTTAACTCCCTCTTCATCTGCCCCTCTTCTCCCCATCGCCACCGCCTCCCTTCTTGGCTCTCTCCATCTCTGTGCTCTGCAGTAAAACTGGTGCATTGAGGCAGCAGGAAATGGGGACTAGAGACAATAGAAAGGAGAGAAGTGTAGAGGAGAGTCTGTGATGCTGTCCTCTCAAACCCAAGCATCTTGAGGAAACAGCAGGATACTTTCAAAATCTTACTTTTATTTTCATGTGGGTTGCACACATAAAATCCACATTCAAGGCTTTGATTTATGAAGCTTCCTCTGGAATCTAAATGGAATGGAATCTGTAGTCACTGTACAACCAGGATTTGAATAAAAACACTTCAAAGAGAAACCTTTGTTTGTGCTGGAAAATGTGCACTTCTGCTTTGTGGCTCGTGTGTGTTGCTTTGCTGTTCGGCACCTCTCTAAGCTGCTATCAGTGCTTTGTGGATGTGCAGGACAGTCTCCGCCTGTGTTGGGGTCACATTTTGACAAAACACAACATTAGAAATGTTGACGCCTGCTTCAGGAAGCTGGACCGCATATTCAACAACAACAAGGAAGTAACTGAGGCTGGCAGAGTGGGTGCGGGAAAAAAAAATTCATTCTGTAATGTCTTATCATTCTTTAATCAATGCAGGTGCAATAGAATGCATTCAGACAGTAAATCAGCTCTAACCAACAATTACTGCATAGCATGTGTAGGTGTATACAGTGAGGAAGTTAGCTTGTACTTTTATGATGTGCCCATTTTCAAGGTGAAGGCTATGAGAGGCAGCTGAAAGAAATTCTGAATGCTGAGATTCTTCCCATGGCAGAGGAGTTCAACAAAAAGCTGAATAATGGTAGCTACACTCCTGCTCTAACACACACAGAACAGCACACATGAATGAGTCTTTAGAGCCTCAGAATTGTTAAGTAAGGTCAGAAACGGTGAGTTAGAAATGAGGAATTTCTAAATGACGCCCTAAAGCACGCAATTCACCAAAATATGTCAAGCCAAATATTTCTGTCTTTCTCCTCCGCCTCCTCCTTCTCTCCATCCTTTAGAAGCAGTATATGAGGAAAGGCTGCAGACAGCAGCAGACAATTTCATCGCAGCTGCCTCCAAACTGCCTAGAGGTGAGACATTGTCTCTTCCCCTTTTCCTTCATCTTTCTATGATCTTTCTCTATATTATGGCCCATGTTAGATCATTAGAGCTCCCTCTGATCTCTTTACTCTCTCTGTAATAAACTATGTTATTACAGCCTTTCAAGTATTGTGGAGAATAAATGAAGCCGTCAGGTTGAACCCACTCATACTTGTTGGCAGTAAATCATCTGATCGAAAGGAAATTTGTTGATCTAAGATAACCATCTTTGTTTTTTCAGTCTCTGGATGTTTCCCTCCATGCGGTTAGTGTCTTTATTCCTTTATATCCCTGATTAGTAATCAAAATTTTTGTTTTCAAAAGCAAAATATCTTAGTGTTGGCTTTATACACCTGTCAGGTTTTCAGAGTGCAGGTGCCGTATACAACTGTATTACCTGCCAGTATGACTCCTGTGAATTCCCTCTCGACTGCCCAGGTAAGTATTAATAATCTGTCCAACATATTGGATTACTGATACTGTTACATCACAGTTTTCAAATAGGCAAAAAGGTGTACTAATCCAGACTTGACACATCCTTACATAACTATATTTTCACCTCCATAAGCATCCCTCTTGATCCTTGAAATGCTTTGCTTTTGATCCTTTAAATGCTCTTAGCAGAAAGTCAGGATTTAAAAAAAGAGACCAAGGCAGGTTTTATTTCCACACATTATATCTTTTGCACAGAGCCCCCAAGGTACTCTTTAAGTCCTTGGCTTCTTTATGCAAGGTGACAGTTGACTCCCACACACGATGGTATTTGTATCAACCCTGTACAGCACAGCCCCTGTTTAGCATATCATCACTTTTACTCCACTCCTCAGAGACTGGGCTTAAGTATTATCATTAAGGAGGGCTCAGACTGCAAGAGCTACCCCTTGTGAATGTTATCTGTGCCTGAATGTGTGTGTGTGTGTGGTTATGTGTGTGTATGTGGGTGGCTATATGTTTATTTCAGTTAAAGAAATTCAAGTATTGGAGAAAAGCAGGAGTCGAATGCAGTGTGACGTGCCATTTCACTTACCAAACGATATTGAGGTGATCTGGAGGTTTGCAGAAGAGGTAAGCGTGGCATATGGTGAACCATTCAGGGTCTGTGCAGTGCCTTAAAAGGGACAGTTCAACATTTTTTTTTTTTTTTTTTTTAACTGACTTTCATGCCAAGAGTTTGATGCAAGGAATGGAATTAATATCACCCATCAGATAAGCAGTTTTGGTCAGTAGACATCATGACAGATATCAATTCTCTCATATTCACAAAAAATATATATATTTTAAAGCAATTTTTAAGAATATTTGGTGATTAAGATTACCCAAGTAACACTGACTCATTGTTTACCATTCATGAGTGTTCCATATAGATTTCCCAAATGACAGACATTAAAAATGGCTAACTGAATGTTCAGAGACCTGCCAGAGTGTGTGAGAAAAAAAAAACTTTCAGACCCTGGTAAGATAAGAAGATTGACACAGCTCTCATGTTGTCTGTTCAATATGAAGATGGAGCCAGGAGTTAATTAGCTTAGCTTAGCATAAACTCTGGAAGCAGTGACAAATGATAGCCTTGGGGAAGAAAATTCTGCCTACCAATGACAGGGTTTGCATTTTATGCAACTTCACTTGCCATATAAACATTAGCGTAGTATTATTACTGGATCAAAAATCCCTCTTTGTTAGTAGCAACAAGGCATGACCAGTGGATGCAAAGCATTTCACAGTTTGTCACATCACACGTCATAAAAGTGCTATAGCACCGTACACAAGCTAGCTAGTTAACTTGTTGATCTTTCATGTGAGTGCTGTGTCCAAGCTCAGGGGTGCCATATTGGCGGGGTGGAGGGCGGGGGGCTCGATTAGTCCAAGGGCTCATAACCAACAGGGGTCCTAAAAATTATTAGAACATGTAGCCATTAGTTAAATATTTAAATCATTGCACTGTTATCATAATAAAATGTTTCATTTCAAGTGCACTGATAAAACTAATGGTTTCTTTTAAACGTGTTTTTGGCAAAATGTAAACACCCAGAGAGCCTCTGACCGTGACCTGTGGTGGTGGTTGGGTGAAGAGGCCCAATGTGATATCTTTTCACCTTGCCCAAAAATCCCTGGCAGCATCTCTGTCCAAGCTAAGCATGGCAATCCAACTGTATGACCCACTAGAACATTAATTCTGCTCCTGCATAGACAAAAAAAAAAGGTAACACAGAAACAGAGGCTAGGCTAAGCTAAGCTAAGCTAAGGTTACCGGCTGCTCTTTGTAGCTTCATATTTAACAAAGGCTACAGACATGAGAGTTGCATCATTTTACTCTTAACTTTCGAAAGAAAGGAATTCCTCCTTTGACACTACTTTTTTTGTAGTCATGTTTAATTTGTCTTTGCATTGGTGCATGTTAGCATACATAATGCCTGCCTGCAGCATTTGTAAGAAAGTATTCATGGACAGGTGAAAACCCAGCAAGTGGATCAGTTTAAAGAAGTGACTGCAGGCACAGATAGGCTGTATTCCATCCCTTCAACCAGCTCACATCATCAGGGAACCTACCAGTGTGAGATCTACTCAGGCCAGCGCTCCATTGTCAGACTGTACTACTACCTCTCAGGTAACCTGACACACCATTTTTGGGAGAAAGAACAGAAAGTTGTGATTAATACTGATCAGTGAGATCAGTTTGTACTGGGACTGAAAACAGCTCCTTCACACTAAAGGAGAGAACATGCTTAGAAGGAGCAGATATTGCATTTTAAGATCCTAAAATAAAGTAAACAGGGTTTGTTTTCATCATTAATGTGATCTAATGAAAAATGTGCTTCACCCATATATCCATAATGTAAAAACTCAAGAATTTATGAAACAAGACAGCCTAAAAGACTACAGAGAAAACTTAATCTTGAAGTCTTTATGATAAAATGAATCAATACAGATTAGTACATTTGTAAATGAATTGAATGTGTAAATACACATGTATACATTTGAATATTCATACATAACGTGTCACAGTTGTAGTTCCTAATTGAAAAAAAGACAAAAAGATGCTAAAAGATACATAGTTTTCTCAAATATAATTGTGGAAAATTAGAAAACAAGTTGCAAATTGGTTTTCCTTAATAGTGTCTTTATTGTTGCACTCTCTATAGACTTTCAGCATTTTACTATCATGTCCTTAATGTGAGTTCAAATTCCACCCTGTATTCTTTTTATCTCTCTCTCCAAGTGACCCCCCAGGTTGTGGTAGGCCACACAGAGCTGCAGGAGATATTTGACCTGTCTCTGCTCCCAGGAGGGCGGTTACTCCCAGCGCCTGGTGGTCCTCCCCGCTCCCTCCTTCCCCCCTCAGCATTGCTTCTTGCTGCCTGTTTAACTGCCTTGCTCCTGCTGCTGTTCCTCTCCCTGGGGTAATACAGAGCTATTATTTGCACAATATGAGATGTATACAGCAAAGGAAATTATGAAACCACACATATCTTGTAAATTCAAGATCCCTCTGGCCCAGGTGTATATATTAGTTGGTGTCATATTTCTCCACTCTGGTTCTTGCAGGGTCCTGTTTGTGTCATCAATACCAGAGCAAACAAGTCAAGATGAACAAGCAGCTGAAGATGAAGATGAGGATTTAGGAGTCTGAGTGTTGGGAAGATACATGCAGTGCAATAAAGATGTTTCATTAATCCTCTGGTTTCCTACACAGCGTTATGTCATGCCTTGCAGAAAGCCTGTGTGTTCCTCCTTCCACCACTTGAGGGCAGGATGCACATGTTTATTAGTGATGCTCAGTCCACATTGTGCTGCATGTGTTAGAGAGTGATGAAAAGTAACTACTTAGGTTGTGAAGTGCATTTACCAGGCACATCATTTACAATTTTTTAACTTATGTTACATGATTCTTCTACTCCAAAATAAAATTTGTACTTTTTTACCCCACTGTATTTGCTTTGGTAGCTGCTACATCCAAATATGCTACATTAAAATGCAGTGAAGACATAATGAGAATATTAAAGAAATCTTAAACTCTAAAAGGAAATTTTTAAAACTTAAATGAGTTTGTTTTAGTGTGACTAAAAATGTGTTCAAATCTGCTGCAAATCATGTGACACGACCGTAATTGATGGTTCACACAAAACACAGTGTTTATAATGTACACAACCTATATGTTCTAGCGGTTAGGATTCTTGGGGTTTTTTTAAGGTGGCATGAGTCCAACTCTTCAAATGGAAACCATTTCACGTCTTGCAGAACACATTCATTATGCTACCATACACTCTTGTACTTCTATAACACAGTTTGAACTACACATCAACCTTGTACATACATCACACACTACTAATTTGCTATATGTACGAATTTAACTGTAAATGGAGTGAAAATGTTCTATTAAGCACCTATAATTTGTTTTTAACAATTGTGTTGTTATTTATGTTATTACTGCCAAAAGAAAAAAAAATAAAAGCTTTAGTGCAATATTGGGTTTAGTTTTGCCATGATGCATGAAAAAATGTTACTGCTATCCAACATACCATTAAATAACGGATACAGTAAAAAAAAATAGCAGTTTCTGTCTCTGGGTCTCCTGGCACTTGATAGAAGCTGAAGTTATAAAGCTGAAATGACATAATTTGGTGAGGTAATAGTTAAGATGTTAATAGTGATATATTACACGTCATAGGGCTCTCTAAAGAGAAAAGAAAATATGGAAAAGATAGATTACTTTGTACACTGACAGGGTGAAATGCATTTTGGCAGGAGGGGTTGGAAATATTATGTAAGGACTCCCCTAACCAATAGCAGAGGGAGTGGGAGACAAGGAGTGAAGAGGAGTCAAGGAGAGGATGCAGGGCTGTGATGAAATATGAGGAAAAGCTGATTAGGTTGGGTATAAGCATTGTGGCCTAAGTCGCCTTTTTAAACGGCTCAAGGCATGAATCAAAGAGTGAAAAATGAGTAGTTTTGACATATATCTGATTTTCATAAATGAAAAATACCATTATCAATTCTGAAAAATTAACATAGAGACATAGAGAAAGTGAGTACCACAGTCAAAATGCAAAGATGGTTAAAATAAAAACTTCCCCGTGTGGGGCAGTCAAGTCTTCAGGTGACCACAAGGAGGCAGCAGTGCACACACAACGCCTCATGGCAAAAAGCACAACAGGAAGAAGAAAACGACACTCCTCATCTTCTTAAATGGGTATTTGCACCACAACAACTTGGTGAGTTTTTTGGAAAAGACCTCAGGAAGATGTGTATTGTGAGAGTGCACATGTTTTACATGTAGTGTGACTGCACTTGTCCCTTCTTAACCTTTTAGATTATATACGTTAGGGTGTTATCAAATGGTCCAAAAAACAAATAAATAAATAAATTTTAAAAAGTCTAGACATTTTTGCTGTTTATCTCATTTTCCAAACCCAGAAAACCAGAAACCACAGGTTTTGTGTTTTCACTTAGATTGTAAAGTTGGAATTATGTAATTGTTGACAGATGGTTGGTTTTAGTTTTCAACATTGGACGACAGTTTAACTATGGTTTAAAAATGATTTCATGAGGTTATGAGATATGGCTGACATCATCCTTAATAATTTTCAACAAACTGTCATTGTTTTCTGACTTGACTGACTTCAGATACTGAAGGAAATGTAGAAACAGAATGTATTTAATTTTATTCTCTAAAGCTGCACTTTCCCTTGACAGCATTATAGCCTTTTGAAGCACTTTTCCTCAGCATGAACATGAGTTTGACCACCTCTAATTGTAGCTGGCATTTAGATACTATACTTCTTTGTACAGGTAGGGACCTTTTTAAGCACTGGACACTTTCCTTGTGTTTTTATAAATTGTCCTCCACATCTTTCTTTGAGGTTTTCATCAAGGTTTAGGAAAAGTGTGAAAGAAAAGACATAGGATGCAATTTTTGTGACTTTTACACTGAACTTTGACTTTGGAAATGTACTCTGTTGTAACATATACATTGTGTCAGATCAAGGCTGTGATCCAGAAGAGGTTTGGTTGCTAAAACGAAAAGAAACATCCCCAAAAAACAAACCTGAATCACATGTGAGGTTGGGGAAGTGAGCCTATTGCGAAGGAGCTTTTTGCTAAAACTGTGACACTATTCTGTGTATTTTCCAACATATTAATTGCTAGAGTGTACCCTCAGCATGCTGCATGCCTCACCCAAACCCCTCCATCAGAGTCTGGCTTTGTGTTGCAAGTGTACAGAGTCATTATGCATTCTGTAACAGATTGTACTTATGCTTTTGTACTCTCATCAGTACAACTTGAAAACACCTCTCAAGGTGGGGATATGATAAAAATCACTGCAAACATGTTGTTTTTTCAAAGTGACCCAAAAAAGAAACAGTTATTCCTTTTTGGTGATTGTACAGCTTTCCTCTCCTTCAAAGAAGGAGGCAGCAGGCGGCAACATGTTGCTTCAGGTCAATGTGACATAAGCTGACACATCTGTCACGTAAGCACACACAAAAACAAAAGCACACATGATCACATGAATTCACACAGACGTGCTCTAGAGTCCTTGAAGTGATAAATGTCTGAAAGGTTATGTAACAAATCAAAAGGCCATTGCATAAATATATAATGGTCAGGAAAACAACAAAAATATGTGTTTTATATTCCATCAAAGAATTTATTATAATTTTATTTTACTCCTGCTGACCATTAGCTGATATTTTCTCAACACAACATTTTCCATTGCATTGTTCCATTGTTGCACTAACATCAACCTTTACATGATACAACTTCATCACAACTGTTTGGTCAAAACAAATTCACTATGGTTGCAGTGATTGTGAAGAGCCAGATACCAGGAGGAATAAAAATCAACCCAAAAATTATCAAAAGAACAACAAACAGACAATAATCTGTCCTACCAGACAGTCTGTAGATCAAGGCTTCACAAACTTTTCAGCCCACAACCCCTCAAAATAACAGTGCCAGAGACTGGGGACCCTGTGGACCCTGAGGGCGGCATATAACATTGTGCACAGTCCCGCAAACGCACTATTAGGCCTACACGGGCATCAATACAGCATACAAGAACAGCCTACCAGCCATAATATTGTTTTTTAGGTAGTTAGAGAGAGAATATAACCAGAAATTGTACAATAATGGATCAAATATGAAATTATTACATTTTTTATTATTATTATTTGTTTTTTTGGAAGGCATCTCGCAGCCCCCCTCTCTGCGTTTCATGGCTCCCTCAGGCCCCCACTTTGGGAACCACTGCTGTTAATAAAATGTAGTCATGTTTTCTGATACATGTAGGTGAGCCATATTGTTTAACCTGCATCACTGGCAGCCTACTTTTAAATTGCATGCTTTATGAATAGAAACATGTTGGAAACATACTATACAAAATGGTAGTACTGCAATGATTTTTTTTTAAATCCAATCACTGCTTTTGCACCACAGTGCCTTAACATTTGAACTGAAGAGCAAAATTTTGTTTTACTTATTCATAGG
>JAQLOL010000025.1:16723953-16742426 GCA_029783665.1 Naso thynnoides
GTCCCTAAAGATGGAAGAGAATAGTGTGTTTAAAGCTTGCACACTTAAACACCTAGTAAATTGGACAAACTGCAACAAACCATCATGTTATTAACGAATGCTCTGCTACAAAGTGTTTTACTTTCTTTTTTACAAGTTACATATTTAATAAGAACCTCCTGTTTTATTCTGAGAACTGTAGGTTGACAGACTGTAACTGTGGCTGGTACTTCCAGGTACAAGGAGGAGAATTGAAACCACAACACACATTCTTAGTTAACCCTTTAACAACCCCACCAAGAAAAAATCAGTGAAAATTTTTTTTCATAAGCACAATCAATGATTTTTTTTTCAATAGACCCTGTGGTTTTTAAAATATTGATCTCTACCAAACGGTCGAGATGTCACTTAATGGTTTAAGTACAGAACTTTGCTAATGTAAATGAAATTGACTTTTTTGCAATAAAATCATAACTTATTTTTATTTATTGCTGTAAATATGAAACATGAAGTGTTATTACAGTGTTATACATCATGAATAAGCTGAGATAATTACTTTACACGTTAATTTTTGTTACTTTCGGAGTTGACATTAGTAAATATGTTAAAAATCTAGAATAAATGTGGGGAAACATAATTTTGACAAATAATTCCCTTTTAACTAAATGACACAGGCTGGTATAGTAATATTATTACCATTGTTAGAGGTTTTTATTCATGAATTCATTTTAATTTGTTCCAAAACTACTAGATAGACACTAAAACCTTCTACGGTGCAAGGCTGCGCACTCTTCTATCCCTCGTACCAGAAAATCCTCAGGAATCTGACAGTGATCTGAGTGATAATGATGACCAAGTAGAAGATACTGATTTTCACCCCACACAAGCAGATGATGCTGGAGAAAATCTTGTTGAGGGGCTCCCTCAACAAGCAGAGCTTCTAAACAGCCACCATGTAAGAAGAACAGAAAAGGGAAACACAACCTAAAAACTGTTCCCTTGGAGGAGCCAGGTGACAGCCAGGTGACAACCCAAAAAGTCAATTTTATTTACATTAGCTTAATTTGCTACATTTACCATCAAGCGACAAATCAACCATTTGGTTGAGCATGTTTTTAAAAAAATTATTAGACATTTAATTTATTTTTTTGGATGATATCAAGTAACATAATTCTGTTTAGTAAGGACTCTAACACACATATATGTCAGAAAACTATCCCTACCTTTCAAATTTTTACTGAAAACAGTCAAAATGTCTCAGATGATTTTTGTGTTTCAGACTTCCTGGTTGGAGGAGGGGTGAAGAAGAATGCTATTCAAAGACAGAGTGCCTTCTAGTGGTTTTTTTTTTTTAGGATAGCGTATCTCAGCCAAATGGTACAAAACTTCCACCATTAGATAATGTGATGAAAATCCCAAAGAAATAACAAGTACCAGCCAAGACTAGAAGTTTGGAGATATAAAGAGATACACAGTATTACCTTCCCAGTTCTCAGTTAAACATTAGCAGTCACATTTAAAGGTGGAGTCAGTAGCATTTGTTTGTTGATATTTGAAAACACAAAATTCAATCTGTCCTCCCAGCTCAACGCACCAGTATTGTAACTTAGCCTGTATCACGTGTACTATTATACTGCTCACCTAACATTACACAGCAAGCTGCATAAGAATATTACATTTGTTTAATGAAGAAGTTGATAATTTAGCAAGCTAACAAGCATCACAGAGAAGCCTAACTCTGCATCGCTCTTCCCTGCCTCTCCTTCAGTGCTCCAAAATGGCTGAAAGCCAAACCAAGACTCACTCTTGCTCTGGAACAAGTTTTATCTGCTTGCTCTCTAGGGCTATATTTCCTTTTCTTTGTGCTAAGTCCACATTCATAACTTTCTCCGGTCTAGGCAGCATCCAGTAGCTATGCTCCGCAGTGCTCCCAACCTCACGAATGCGCTGTCATTGGCTGTGGGAAACACACCATTTCACTACGGTCATGCCATCTACGCTTCAGAGAAGCGCACTCGTGCTATGGTTACTTAAAAAGTGATTGCATGTCTACATTGCTCTTTACAGTAAGTCCTCCCAATTATGTCCTGAGTCAGCCAAAAAGTGTCTCCATACACAGTCACCAACACACATACATAGATGCTCAGAAGTTACGACTGAGCAGCATTACTTTTGTATATGTCCATATTTAAATTTTCAGTAAAATCCTACTGACTCCACCTTTAAATATATTGAGTAAAAATTCTGGATCTGTCAATAAAATATCCTCCCTTTCTTTGTTTTTTGCAGCCTGGCCACTGACTGGGACTAACGTTGGTGGTCAGTCGCTGGTCTGCCATTTTGGTCCAGAGTGAAATTTTTTTTAAAAATTATAATAATTAGTAGGCTACAAATTTTAGAAACACATAAGTAGTCCAGAGAGGATGAATCCCAATGACTTCAATGATCCTCTGACTGCTGCAGCATTATTTTTTTTTACTTTATTCCTATAGCTCTGTGATTGATGATCTTACTGCTTTTTTTTTATCTGTGCCATTTCATCTGCTGTGTTTTTTCTTCTTCTGCACAGTAATTTGTCACCTGTCAAGAATTGTGCTATATATTAGGCCTAAGTAAAGTTTAATCTTGTTATCAGTGAATGCTGTCTTACTGAAGGAGGAAACAAAATGTGAGGACCGACTGGGAACTGGGAGTCTTATAAAGCACTTGTGGAGTATCTAAAAATAGTTAGACATGACTCAACACTAAACTTGTCATTTAATGGGCAGATTGCTTGTATTTTTTTCCGCTAGGTTTCTTCATTGCTAAGGCAACCACTGATGCATTGTAACAAGCCTTACAACGGGAAATGTAATTTTTACGGATGAGAAATCCTTTATTTTGGATTATTTTGGCCCTGCTAGCTCTACTGTATGCTCTCTCTAGAAATAGTCTTTACTTTTCTCTCTGACTCACTCAACCTATCTAAATAGGTAATAGGAAACAGAGAGGAGTGCCAGTGACATCAAAAACATCATCAAGGTCATACATCAAAACTGTTTCTTCAGCAGATCTCACTTTTGACAGAGCAGTAAATCTTCTTTTCTTTCAGAATTTTGTGTGTCAAAGGTGTGATTCTGTCATGGCTATTAGGCTGTAACTTTGCTCTGTCTGACCATTGAACAGCTTTCATCCCTTTACAATATTCTACAACTTTCACAATCCCAGGAAACAAGCATCATCATACTTATTTGCTTTGTAATTTATCATTTTTATTTCTTTTTTTAAATGAACACTGCAAATAAGCTATTGTCCTGAAGAGAACGTAAGCCATGATGCTGCTGAACGTCACCATGATGTCATCTCAGGTATAAATGGTCAGATTTGATTACAACAAGGGGAAAAACTCCTTTTGGCCACATTAAAATTAATGACTGCTGTAAGGATGAAAAAAAAAAAACATTTACATCTATTTAAGACACTACCAGAGGGTCAGTTAATGTATCTTAACTATGCAGTGAATTTACAAATGTAATTGTTCCAAAGGAGAGTAAACTTCAAAATGTCCTTACTCATTTATATTTCATTAAATATTTCAGACAAAGAAACAATTTTAATAAACTTCAGGAAATGGTGCTCATTACTCATTGACATTCGAACATAAAATATGACTCTGAGGATCCCATGGGGGAACACGGTTTCAGCCAAGAGACGACATGACATTTTTGTCATTGTTTGCTCCAGACGATGACGACAAAAAGTTTGGGGAGAGTTGTGGGCTCTGATTGGTGACTGCTGGTATGCAGCTTCAAACTATGTGTTTTTACGCAAGTTCCAGTAAATTATAGCAGCTCCACCAGTATGAGTGTGCATGCTGCAGCTGACCCAGAGGTCTTCAGATGAAAGCTTTCTTTACAAACTGGGGAAACACCCTGGATTTAATTTGCCCAAGTGCTGTGGGCCAAAAATAACTAAATGATCCAACAGAGTTTTCCATTCTTATTTAGTATATTGGTTATACTCTCATTTGTATCCAATTTTCATTCATTATTCTTTCCTTTTTGCAGCATAGAAAGGAGTTAAAAGAAAATAATAAAATGTAGATCATAAATCTAAAGTGGAATTTGTCATGGCAACCTAGTGCCACAACAACAAAGAAGTGAAAACAAGCTTGCAGAATGTTTTTATTATTTGGTTGTTGTGTGGAGCAAAAACATGTACATTTTTTAGAATGATGGATTGTGACAAAATAAAATATTCCTCATGTTAGTCATTTCCTCTTATTCCCAGTGCTGACAATCAGGTTTTATCTCTACATATCATCTTGTAATGATTGTGATGTATTAAGCCTTACTCAGAAACACTGGGGGGGGGTTCTCTGGATTAGCTTCTGCAGTCTGAAAAAAAAGGTCATCTCACCTCCTATTAAGAAAAAAAAATCAGCTTCCTCCAAAACAAGCTACACAGATGGAATGAGACCAAAAACAGTTCTGGTGCTTAAGGTGACACAACAATTTGCGGCCAGTACTTCTCTTTCCCGTCGGTAACAGATCAAACGTGGACTTCAGTATGTGCCAGCTGATATTGTTCCTCCTTCCTCATGTTGGGGTGGGAGTTGAGACAGGGTGTGGGAGGACGGAGTAATTGAAAACAGACGTGAGGGGAAGTGATGTTTGGCTTCGTCAGACTCTTGGTCTACTCCCAAAGGTTTTTCCATTTCTCCACATTCCCTGACTCACTGAGGCTCAAACTTTAAAAACTCATTTTCTGTAGTAAATCACAGCGGAGATCACAGCTTGGACAGAGTATCCATGGCAGATTTGTTGCCATGAGAGACAAAACACGAGTTATCGCTGTGAAATCTGATGAGCAACACTGATGCTACTCTGAGGAAATACAGGCAATTTTACTCATGTGAGAAAATATTCTTGCCTGCCAAACTACAGTTGGAACCTCCTTGACTCAGTGACTGTCTGGCTGGCAGTCAAGCAGATAATGGTAGCTGCTTTGTATGGTAAGTGTCGATAATGCCAGTGGTCTTGCGGTCATCTAGTCAGCGTCTGTTGCTGTAAAATCCATCCCTGTGACTGCACAACAGCTATTGAAGCACAGACCAGGATGTCTGACCACCAACAGCTGCACTGAACAGTAATGGCTCCTCTCAGAGCTTCTTCAACATCTTGATAAGCAGTGATGCAGGAGATTTCTCTGGGGTCTATCCCAACAAGCAGGTTTGTGAATAGGGACAGATTCTGTTAACATGCTAGCATCATATGCACGCACGAAACTCTTCCTTTGTACAGGCAATCAAAATGAAGGGCAAGTTCACAGATGGAAGTAAACATAAAGCAGCTTTACTGTCACTATGCACTAAACAGTACAGCAAAACTGCAAGGTTAGAGTGGAGGACTGAGGGCACCACCACTTTGGACCAACCTAACTGAAAAGACCTAACATGCATGTTTTGATGGTAGCAGGAAACCGACACAGACACAGGCAGAGCATGCAAACTCCACCTAGAAGGGTCCTACTAAACGCAGGACCCTCTTGATGTCAGACGAGCAGGCCTAAACCTTTTTGCTGTGAGGCAACACTGCTAACCACTAAGCCACCATGCTGCCTATGCAGTCTCACTCATGGGTTGATGGGCATCACAACATGTGTGTTTTAACCATGAGGTGGTCTTAATTAATTTAACTTTTCTTTTAAATCTCCTTTAGCAAATTGGTTGGTGGATTACTTCTATAGCTCAGCCCTGACCAAACAAAAGTTATTATTTCTGGTTCTGCCTTTAGAATTCAGATACCTGGGCACTTTAAAAGCAGCTCACCCTTGTAGCCTTTATGTGATTTTTTTTTAAATTTATATTTCTGATGTTTCCCAACTCCTTTCACTTTGCATCTATTTTAAGTTTTTTCTTTGTTTTTTTTTATTTTACTTGTAAGTTTTTTTTATTTCTCTCCTCTTCCCTTATTGGTTGTGGGTCTGCACTTCTTACTTTGATGTGAATTTTGTGTATTAAAGACACTACATAGATAGAATTTTTTTTTTTTTTTTAAGTAGTGCTGGTAGTAGCAGCAGTATTAATGTCATCACATTGATTCTGGTCAAAGGAAACACAGCATCTTGAAATCAACAACCACTTAACAAAAGTTTAATGACCTGAGTGGTGTGTCCTTGAACCATTTGTGTAATATTATATAAGAGGTCATATTAAAGGACATTTTATCTCATTGTTGACATACAATTTGCACCTCATTCACACCTAACATCAGAATGTGTGGTTCCATTATCTTCAGCCCATGTATATATATATATATCATGACAACTGACAGGGGTGCACTTGACATTTGAAGAAGTACTCCTTGGTTATTGATCTATATCGTTAAGAGCCACTTTGATGTTTGTACAACTGGGAACACCTAATTTATGACGCTGGTTTTACATTGGACATAAAGATTTGCCTGTTTATTTAGTCATGGATGTTATTGATTGTCAGTGGGACTGTGGGGGTGCTTCTCCTCCACTAACAACCAGCTGACAGCTCCACAATTGTTTGTTAGTGTTACAAAACAGGGTGTCACTCCCTCTGCACTTTTACTGCTCTCAAAAAAGTTATAAGTAAGAGCTCCACCCTGCATGTTATGCAAATATATGTCCGTGTAAAACAGAGATCACAGTTCCTCAAGATGTCACTTTATTAACTTGAAGGTGATGAAAAACTGGATCCCACCAAACTTACATGACAACATTAAAGTTGACTACCTTGCTCATAAAGGCATCTTAAAGCCCCCCTCAAGGAACTCTTGACTGGTTATAAGGCAGTTTAGATTTAAATACTGATGTCTCACATCTTACCCACAGCTGTAAATGCGACCATCAGTTTGAAGAATCCTCTCCTGTCTTTTATAATGCCTTTGCCTCGTCCACTCAGTCTGCGCAAATGTTACGAAACGCTTTACGGCACACAGACAGGAAGAGACAATTTCTTGTTTACGATCATGATCGACCTGCAGTTCTCTTTTTACTATCTGGGGTTGGAAGCAGAAGGATATTTCTCTTTAGATAATTTCAATATTTTGGTATCGCACAAATATTTGGTGTGTTTCTTTTACTCCCTTCCAAATCCAATGCTTGTGCTAGACAAGATTGACGACGAAAATAAGCACTACCGCTTTTTTCCACACGGGCAGCAACAATCGATACAAATTAAAAGTTCCATGGAGGGGCTTCAAGGGCTAAAACCACGAGTATTACACTGTACTATATTTGCATAATATGCTCTCTACTCAAGTCATAAACCAAACAGTTTTTAATTGCATAGAACAGCTTCTTTCTGTTGTCTTCTTCATGAATTTAATAATGACAGCTCTTCATGACAGGATCAGGAGATGTTCCTGTAAATAAATACTGAACTTTTCTAACGTGAATTTACTCACACCACGACATGACACAAATCACAGGAACTTCTATTAAATGAATATGCCCAATACACAAATACGCATGTGAATTATTAAGAAAAACTGGGGGGAGTTACCAGAGAGAGGATGGCAAAGGTGATCTTTTGGAAGAAAAAACACCTTTTTGCAGCTTTGTGTTAGTGCATTCTTGAGCCAATCCAAAGGGCTTTTAAATGTAGGTTTATTACTTCAGTTACGAAAGAATTTTAGTGCAACTGATCCCTTAAACCCTTTTTTTAACAAATCATTTTTTGTGTGTGTATGTTTAAATGGACCTACTTGTTATTTAAACAAACTGATGCTATATATTACCCACCTCATATTAAAACAACAATCATCAGACAGTTATGACTTAATATCTTGGTTTCAGCAACGACACAGCACTTATTTTCCACTACACTGATACGTGACCTGAACTGAAAAGTTCTGTGTATTATTGATGGCTCTATTCATTGGCAAGAAGCCTGAACCTAAAGTACAACTCATATTCTTTGTGTATGAGTATTAAAGTCAAAAACCTTCCTATAATTTCACTTGAACCATTTCAGATTTCTGTGTTTGTGTTTATTTCAGTGCTCCTGTTCCCTCTCAGGGATAAAAACAATGGAGGTTATTATGTAGATGCTGAATTGACTGAACCCTGCTCAGTGGAAACAGAAATTAGCATCTGATTTACTGGCCTGCAAGTATACTTTGCAGCAAAAATCTGTGAATTAATACTGCTCTGAGAGATCCTTGTAAGTTATAGACTGATCCCTGACTTCCAACATTTAGCTTTACCTATTTAATAAATTACATTTGCAGCTGTGTCCCACTGTGATTTACCAAGTCAAATTTTCTATACACATCACTAACATAATTTAGATTCAAAGAACACAGAACAGGACACATTAGAAAAATATTTTAATTTTTCATTTATATACAAGTTCCAAAAACAACATTGTTTTCACATTTTCAGTCAATTTCCAAGCATCACAAGAAGTGTATTGCTTAGAAAATATATTTAAAACCTTGCTTTTTAAAAATTTTCCTGAAGCACATCAAATTTAACAAAGTGCATTTTGCACGGTACACCCACAGAATACAGTAAAAAGTTAAAATACAGAATGCAAGCAAACATTAGCCTCCATGGTTTAAGGTCTTAGTGATTCTCTGTTTTATTTCTCAGCCACAGCGTCATTATCTTTGTTTTGTTTTCAGTTTTCTCATAAAGATACACTTTCTATGTTTGTGCTTGCACATTTTTTCCAACACGCAATATTTAAACTGCCAATTTCTGTATTTTCAAGTAGATCTGCAATACTGCAGTAAGTGCCATCCAGGGTCCAGTGCAAGAAAAACAACAGTGGTTAAGTAACGGTAACTAAACTGCCACAGTCCAGCACCTGTAGGAGGATTTCCTTGTGTTGTTAAAATAATCTACATACACATAGTACAAGATCCATTATGCACACCCGTAAATTTAAAAAAAAAGTGATCTGGTGGTGCTTTTCCAGTCTTAAGACATCACAAATAAATATCTGCTGTAAGGCCAAGTGTTTGAGAGAAACCTGAGAGCTGCATTTTTTCTAAAAGCCTACAGGACAATTTAATTTCAATATGCAATAACCATATCTTCATAAGAAACATTTGATCTCACAGTAGTGTGTGTCTGTTTGTTTGCTTGTTTTGAGATTTTCTGTTTTGTTTTGTTTTTTCAAAATGCTCTGGTATGAAGTCACTCCTTTTATCAGTATTGTTGTTGGTTAGTTTAGCAGCTGCATGAAAATCTCCCGTCCATCGGTAAATACAAGGCAAAATAAATAAAAGAAATCAACTAAATAAAAATAAGGTCAATGGATCAATTTGAATAAACTATCGCCCTTCTTTTAGTTTTTTACACACTCACATTGTAACTTTGAGAACGTTTCCTACATAACCTGCGGAACCAAACCCAGTAGAGGAACATCATGAGCAGCCAGTAGCAAACATAGGACACACAGCCATAAATAAGAAACTTGGTCTCTAGTATCTTGGCTGGAGTTGACCAGTCCAGTTGACTTTCCTTGTAGACTGTGTATCCGAGCCCACCTAGTAAAATGGCTGCCCACACTGACAGAGGGAGGAGGGGGATGTAGTTTCCTACAATCTTACGCCTGCCTGACGTCCCCCAGCTGCTCTTGTTCATGGTGAGAATAGCAAAGTACTTAGCAGGCAGCAAGCTGGTCATGTACAGAACTGAGTAGAGGGACATAAACACCATCGCCATGTTTCTGCGTAGGATGCAGGCATAAGCTGCTTTCACCAGGCCAATCAGCTGGATGCAGCACAGGATCCACAGAAGGTCCCAAAGCGTGCCCGTCCAAAAAAGCTGGATGATGGTGGCAGTCACAAAGAAGGGGAAAATGCCTGAGACAATGGACTCATAGGTCATCCAGAGATGGTGCTTGTGCCACCACATTGCATTGAAGAGCCACTCACGGAAGTAAGATTTTGTCCAGCGAGTCTGCTGGTTGAGCCAGCGCAGAAACTGAGCAGGCGTCTCAGTGTAGCATTTGGAGCGGGCTGTATATCTAAAGGAAATGGAAATAAAAACATCCATGAAAATCATCGTCACAGTAAAAACTACACCATCACAACACATGTGCCTGATGACTTTCTGCATACAATAAGGAAAAGCTTCTTACTTTGTAGCATAGCCCATGCTCAGCATTCGGTTGGTAAGATGTCTGTCGTCTCCAAATGTGCAGTGAGTTCCCAAAAACTTCTGATTGTACCAAGACTCCAGAAACTGCTGGAGCAGATCGTTTCTGTACAGACCTTCATGGAGCAAATCAAGACACCAGAAAAACAAAAGAAATATTTGTTGCAATAAGTATACAAAAGACATTCTGACTCAGGCTTGACATTATTATTTTGATCCACAACTTAGAAAAGACAAATTTCCTTACCCAATGGACCACTTATGCATGACACACAGTTGAAGAAGGACTGGCAGGCCCTTTCAATGTTGAAAGCCATCCAGTACCTGAGACTGCTCATGAAGCTGATGTAAGAGTCTTTGAGGTTGAGGATCATCACGTCTCCTCCCACAGCACCGTACCTGGGGTTGCTCTCTAACACCTTACACAGCTCCACGGTGGCCAGAGGGTCCAGCTTAGTGTCCGAGTCACACACCTGAGGAAGGAAAGAGACAGACATGTTGTAAAAAAGTGCAACACTGTCATTTGATTTTCATAAAATTTCAAACTCATGAGGAAGATCAATTGTAAGGGAAAAATAGATACCTGTATATAATCAACTGAAGACCCGAGTGCTTTAAATGCTGTGTACATCACCTCCCGCTTGCCGCCCCACTTCTGCATGATGCACACACACCTCTTAGTCTGGATCAGGTGCTCAACCTCTTTTCTCTGTGGATCCTCTCTTACAATATAATCAGCATCCCCTCCTGGACCCATTTCAGTGGCTGTTTCCACATCCTGCTGCACCACGGTAGGGTCCCATGTGTGGTAGTTGTGCCTCCACACACAACAGCCAGGGTCTTGGTCGGCGAACACCTCTCGGAACATGTCCATCATGTAATGGTCATCATCTGTGTTCCCGTCTACCACCATGATGATGCGCAGCAGCTCAGGGGGATACTTGAGGGCCCTGATGGAGTTGAGGCACTCTTTGAGATAGACAGGGTCCTCCTGGTAAGCTGATATAGTGAAGCCGATGGTTTTGGTAAAGGTGCACGGATCCGTACGAGCTCTCATTCGCCGGTGCTCGACAAAGGCGAAGAAGCTCTGGACCAGCACATGGAGTGAGAGGAGTAGTCCATAAAAGCCAAAAGAGATGATTCCATATTTGGAGGTTACAAGCTGGAAACCCTTCACATAGGCCCACACCATCACACCCAGGACCAGCAGAGCAAAGAGGAAAGTGAGGACAGCTCGGATTATAGAGCCCAGCTTTTTCAGTAAAGGTTTCAGCTCCATTGTGTTTTGTTACCTGAGAGACACACAGACATCACATGTTAGTGTGTTGTACATGCATAAAGGATGGATTCCCAGTGGTTCTGGTCAGGCTAGTAAAAAGAAACACAGACACTCACTGTAGTCTGGAAAAAAGGCTGCAAAAATTAGACGTTTTATGTGGGCTGATGTAAATCATGTTTACAAGCTCAACAACTGAAAAAACAACATAGTACAGCTACCAGGCATACAAGAAGCTTTTAGCTCAGGTTATTTTACAAATCCTCGGTACTGTGACTGTTAATCCAACAGCAGGCTATGTTTCACTGATAGTTTTGCCCAGTTACGTACAAACACATGCAACAATTCAGGTGTTATGGCAGCAGCCAATAATATGCAGACTGCAGTGAGACCCCCCTCAAAAAATAAATAAATAAATCTCTTCTTACATATTTTCATTTTCATTATTATAATTGTAGTGCCTGTCTTACTTTTAAAAATGTATTATAATATCTTTTTATAATATCTTTTCATAATGAAAATACTTAAGGATATAACATTAGCCTAATCAAATTGTGTTAGTTTAATATAATATACTGATGGTTGCCTGCATTCCAAACCCACAGGGAGAGAAATTAAATATATAGGCTTTTTTTTTTTAATTTAAAAAACTATATACGAAACAAGAAGTAACATCTGAGCTAATAATAAATAGCAATAACTATTAACAGAATACTTAGTAGCATATGTAACATTAAAGCATCAGGCATTTTTTAAAATCAAATCATAATTAATGATTTGCCTTGACTCTAAAAAAATAATTAGGCTAGTGTCTTTGTTCAATTGACATCTTGTTTCTATCATTTCGAAAATTATTACACTGTATCTAAGTAATTCATTCGCAATATATGAATTGAAAACGTTGGAACTAATGAACACATGAGAAAGTTGCACCATACCTGATGTCAAGTTCCCTTGATTTTGTGTTTGCGCGACATCCACTCGGTTTCTCTCGTCAGGAGACTCAGCGTGAGGTTGGCTTTATAAAGTTCAGGTTGAGGACGGGATGGAGCCATGTGCGCGCTTTATATGTTAGAGGATTATCAATTTTGCGCGCCCCCGCTGACTCAGCCGTGCGTCAGGAGGAAGGCGGTGGTCCCGCTGGCTGAGGACTTCTGTCTACGGGGCGCACACGTTTTTTTGTTTTCTCCTTCGCCATAGAGATCCTGCGCCCTCCGACAAAACAGATAAAAATAGAGGTTGCCAAACTTTTGCGGTATACACAGAGCGGGTAGGAATGTTTAACCTAACTGTTTGTGTACAAGTTCTCATTGGTTCTCATTGCAAATAAACCGAACATTTAATTTCTATTTGGAACCTCGAGTATACTTCTGGGGTTGTCTGAAGTTTACACTTATTTTGACCACAATTTGCTTCTTGGAACCAAGTTAAACCTAACTTAGTCCTAATAACACCATTTTATCTTATTTCAGACTATGGTCTGGGTGAGTACTTGCTTGGCTGCAGGCATCTGATAAAACTTGTTACAAGACTCCAAACTAGTTCCACTCAAACTGTCTGTTCAACATTTGAAATGAATCAGCCTGTATATGTTTCCAGTCGTCCCTTGACAGTAGAAATGAACTGCATGAATACTCATTTACAACAGTGTGGTCATTCAGTGCCTCCCCTGAACACCACAGACAGAGAATAATATGAGAAATTAAAGAGCTTGTATGAATCCAGTCGAGAGGAGCACTGTTCTTCTTGTTCTTCTACCACTTGTGTTACAGTCGCCATCCTGTGGTGGTCAGAGGATGAGGAACTGATAAATTAAACTATTTTAAAAGGGATCTCCTTTTTTTTCATTTTTATTTAATTTAATACTCATTTCAACAGATACAGACATAGACTGAGTCAGTGCATTAGTTTTGAATGGTGAACAGGCGTTTTGACTGAAATTATATCAATATTTAACAGACACCCTGCAGCCAGGGGTGAAAGTAGGCCGGTCCGGTCCGGTACTGTGTGCCACCAAAAGATTCAGTGGCGGTAGGCAGTACAGGAAAGAGTTCTCTGTCGAAACCCACATTCAAAACCAGTCACAGTCGGTCGCACTTTTAACCAGAAAACATGTCAGTGAATGTGACATCTTAAACAGCACATGATCTCCTTATCAATTTCTTATAGTGTAAGTAAACCCCCAGAGTTCTGGCTGAAGTACCTCATTCTCGAAATTCAAAAATGCATCTAGATTAGTCTGGTTTCCTGGCAGCTGATCTCAGCTTGAAGATAAAACTATTTGCTACTCGTTACGTTTCACCTGTGACATCATGTAGCACCTTATCAATCAATTAAAACGTATCTGTAAAACTTTCTGTACATTTCCATATATACTGTAAATATTCATATATCATCCCATACCCTGTATATTATATCCATATTTTTTGTTATATACATGCACCTCTGGTTAGATCCTATCTGCATTTTCTTGCCCTGTACATGTGACATGTGCAATGACAATAAAGTTGAATCTAATCTAATCTAATCTAATCAAAAAATTGCCTTGCAATACTTGGGTTTCAACCAGTAGATGGCAGCAACTACACACATTTGTAATGGAATATGGAAAAGTCAGTTAATTTGCATTAAAATGTCAAGATTAAGACTTGAACCAATCAAAAACATCACTAAATACTTCTTAACCTCGATTTTCAGCTGAAAAAAGTGGTTTAGGGGTAAAGTTACTCCTTCTGAATAGGCTACCTTATTTATGTAACCTATGTAGCCAGGGGTGAAAGTAATTTTAAATTCTTGCCAGTACTACTACCACAACCTTCATTAATTCATGTTTCAAAATTTTTATACCTGTATGGAATAGAAAGGAACTAGAAAAGCTTGAAAAGCTTGTGTATAAAAGCTAAAAAAGCAGAAGATTTGTTTTGATGGTTAAAGTGCAAATTTTAAAACTTTCAAAATAGCCAAAGCAATTTTTTTTGTTTCAGTTAATAAGAAATTAATTTAATTTAACACTGTAACAGTGAATACGTTTCTGTCTTTGGACTTTCAAACATAAGTGTCACATAAACGAGAGAACAAATGATTATGAGTAAAATGTCTGAACTTGTTTTGTTTTTTAAAAATTACAACTAAATTTGTCTTTGACAGCTGATATTTAAAGTATGTTGACAGCGTGTCAGCCTACCACAAGGATGTTTGGAATTTTGTTGGATTCATTTATTAATCGTCCTGTCCCGGTGCAAACAGCATTATTGTAGTCCGTAGTTTGTGTGTGTAAGAAATCGAAAGTCCCAGAACAATAAATCAGAGGCACCCTTTCACCAACACTGTGTTTAGGTAGTAAAGGTATGCAGTTTGTTGAGTTGCAGAGGATCGTGTCACAGCTTGTCTGAGCTTCCGTCTCTGTTGTTGGAATACAACATAATATCATCAAAATCATCACAATTTATTCCACTACACATTTTACTTTGGACATTTTGCAACAAACGCCTGCCTGCCAAAACCCCACAGCACTGGATATCAGTCAGCTGCAGCATGTTAAACGTTAACTAACAGAAGCCTACGTTAAGTTGATGGAAGGCAGCTGGGCTCCGTCCAGCATGGATTAAATCACAGCATGGACGGTGCAAAAGCAATTCAGAAGGACTTTTGATAAGGACAAATGATAAGGAGATCACGTGTTTACAATGCCACATTCACTGACATGTTTTCTGGTTAAAAGTGTGACCAAATGTGACTGGTTTTGAATGTGGGTTTCGACAGACAGCTCTTTCCGGTACTGTGTACTGCCACTGAATCTTCTGGTGATACTCAGTACTGGACCGGCCTACTTTCACCTCTGTATGTAACACTTATATGTCTGAAAGTCCAAAGACAGAAACGTATTCACTGTTACAGTGTTACATTAAACTAAGCTTTTCTTAATTAAAACAAAAAAAAATTGCTTTGGCTATTTTGAAAGTTTTGGAAGTTGCACTTTAACCATTAAAACAGATCTTTTGTTATGCACAATATCAAGTGTTTCTAGCTTCTTTCTACTTCATACAGGTAGCAAAATTTTGAAACTTGTTTTTTTCAAGGATGCATTAAGTCAAGGAGAGTTGAACAATATAAAGAGATGAAGGTTGTGGTAGTAGTACCGGCAAGAATTTAAAACTCCTTTCGTCCCTGCCTGCAGCCAATCAGAGGCAAGTATTCACATACAAGGGAATAACTCCTGACAGGACACCTCATCAGGCTTTACTTATTTTATATTTATACTTATTTCACCAGCTGTATGTTGTGGGGCACTAGCATGCAGAAAGTCGTGATGCTTAAACTGAGAGGGAACTTTATCGTGTTTTATCCATCAGAGGGACTCCTGGGTGCCCCTTGCAGTACATCACTGTTGCTCCATTTTGTCATAAACAGTGTGTCCACTGAATAGGATGTGGAGGCATTCATTTACATTAAACTGGAGAGACAAAAGAAAAGCAACTTCAGAGGCTGCAATCAAGTTTGTGTGTACAGGTTAGACTTTGCCCTCTGCTGGCTCCAATCTGAAACTGCAAGAGTAAAGAAAAAGAAAAAAAAACCCTCAAAGGAAGTGGATACTGTTAAAGGAGATGAGTCAAAGCTGGTGTCACAAAGTAAAAGTAAGTCTTGTCTGTGGTCTACACCTCTGATCTTGGATTTCAGAGAACTGAATTTTCAGGTTCATTGAGTCGCTGCCACTAATTGAACCATGATTACATCCCTGGAGATTTTCTTTACAGGAAAATCTATTGACCGCTAATGAGAGTCCACGCCCTTAAGCCACAGGAGCTGATGTAAGTCGTCAACATGCTTCCTGTCATATCCAGCGGAAGCCACCAGGCAACTGATGTCACGTATGGAGGCTGTGCCAGTTAAATAACTCAGTGTGATGGCTACCTGTCAATGTCGTTGAACCTTGTTTGAAAAATGTGTGGTTTTGTTGCTGCAGTACAACAAATGCCCCTTGGGGATAATAAAGATATCCTTGAATGAACTTTGAATCTCTTATTGCTAGGGGAATCACACAATAATTAACAGAATAATTACTGTGATTTGTCACATGTTACTGGCATCAGCAACAACACAGCATTTGTTTTCCACCTCCTGAGAGGACACTTTTTACTGCCCTTGCAATGTGTAAGTGCAAGAGAAGGGCATTTCTTTCCTTCATATTTCTTTGAGTATCACAGTCACACACCCTCTTATGATTTCACTTTGACCATTTTAGATTTCTGTGTTGTTGTTTTTTGCTCCCATTGCCAACCAAATTTTCCTCTCAGGGATAATAATGTTAAAGGTTATTAGAAGCAGATAAACTGAACCCTGCTACCTGTGGAAATATAGTATCAGCATCTAGTTTTGCAAACTTTGTTAATTTTGATTTAATACCTGGCATGTATACTCTGCACCCAAATCTGTGAGTTAATATTGTGTTGGGAGTTCCCCGTCACTTGTAGCCTTACCCCAGCTGATTTCCAGCTTTTCTCATTTTTTAATTTCTGCTCTTGTCAAGATTGTAACTGTGGTTTTGTGCACCACAGACATCCACTGCTACAGAAGAAGGGCTTATGTTTAGGGTGCATGAAGCCTAATTAGAGGACATGTTATATATATATATACATTTAGAAACGCGGTGACAATAAATTATATACGCATCTGTGTCCCTTGCAATTTATCATGTCAATTTTTTTTGTTTTATATAAATAATTTGATTTTACAGAACATTCCACATTAGAAAAATATTTGACCTTTCTGTTAATATATTATTAGTTTCCAAAAAAAATTTTTTTTCACATTTTCAGTCAATTTCCAGGCATCACAAAAAATGTATTGCTTAGAAAATAATATAACACATTGCATTGTTATAAAACTTTTCTGTAGGATATCAAATTTAACAAAGTGCATCTTACACAGTACACTCACAGTGAACAGCAACAAGATAATATAAAAAGTACAAAGAATCATCAGCCTACATCATTTAAGGTCTCAGAAAGTGACTCACTGTTTTGCTTCTCAGCCATAACATTATCTTTGTTTAGTTTTCGGTTTTTCTCATTGAGATACACAAGTAATGGTAACTTAAGTGGCAAAGTCAAGTATTAAGTGGAGTTTTTTGTGTTGTTAAAATAATGTACAGACACTTAACCCAAGATCCATTACCTAGACCCTTGAATGTAAAAAAACAAAAAAAAAAGTTATTTAAATACCACTTGGCAGGCAGCAAGCTGGTCATGGACAGAACCAAGTAAAGGGACATAAACACCATCACCATGTTTCTGCACAGGATGCAGTCGTAAGCTGCTTTCACCAGGCCAATCAGCTGGATGCAAATCAGGATCTAAAGGATGTGCCAAAGACTGTCTTTCAAAAAAAAAAAGAATGATAGTGTCGGTAACAAAGATGGGGAGTTACCTAAGATGATGGATCCATCTAGGTCTAGGTCATCCAGAGGTGGTGCTTGAGCACTCATGGAACATAGAATTTTTCCAATGGGTCTGCTGAGCAAGCACAGAAACTGAGCAGGTGTCTACGTGGAGCATTTGGACACTCATCGTAAAGCAAAACCTTGATGCAATTTCTGCACATAATAAGGACAAGCTTCTTACTTTGTAGCATGACCCATGCTCAGCATTCAGCTAATAAGCTAGCACAGCCAGTTGCTTCATGCTCACCATTACCCGAGGAACATTCAGTCCCGCCCCACCCTAACAAGAAGAAACGTCGGACTCCCCCGACTAAGCGCTCTTCGCCTGGCAACAGTCCATCCGGATCTCGGACCGGTTCTCCAACTGGTAAGTGTGTCCGTATGGCCTCGCCCTCTGCTCCACCTGGGTCTGTAACCTCTCACAGCCCGTCGTTGAGTCCTGCTGCTACTGCAGCTAACACGAGGAAAGCTGGTGCTCTAGTGCAGTGGTCCCCAACCTTTTGTGCACCACGGACCGGTTGATTGTCTGACAATATTTTCACGGCCCAATCTAAAGTTGTGTAGCAGATAAAAACAAAATAAAATGATAAGATCGGCATTAAAAACTGTGGTATTTTCTCTATAATAATAATAATAATAATGAACGTAAATCCACTG
>JAQLOL010000025.1:16753409-16766691 GCA_029783665.1 Naso thynnoides
TTTGGTTCCTCAACCTTGCTGTGGCTGACTTCCTCTTCACAGCATTCCTGCCCCTGAGTGTGACGTACACTGCAATGGATTTCCACTGGCCTTTCGGCAAGTTTATGTGCAAACTGAACAGCACCATAAGCTTCCTGAACATGTTTGCCAGTGTCTACATTCTGGTGGTGATCAGTGTGGACAGATGTGTGTCTGTGGTGTGGCCCGTCTGGGCCCAGAACCACCGAAGTGTGCGCAAGGCGTCCTGCGTGAGCCTTGGTGTTTGGGTGCTGGCCTTGATCCTCAGCGCTCCATACTTCATCTTCAGGGACACCGGGCCATCATATGACAATGACAACATCATCAACTGCTTCAACAACTTCGCTTTTTCAGATGACTATGAAACAGCGACCGTCAATCAGCTGCGACTGTTTCGTCATCAGGCCATGATCATCACCCGCTTCCTACTGGGATTTGTTATCCCCTTCACTGTTATTGTCTCCTGTTATGCTGTAATAATCCACCGTCTCAGAAGAAACCGCACCCTGGCCAGCCAATCAAGTCGCCCCTTCAAGATCATCGCTGCTGTTATCAGCACTTTTTTCATCTGCTGGGCTCCTTATCACATCATGGCTCTAATTGAGTTGGTAAATCACATGGCATACCATCCAAGTGAAATATTAGACAATGTCATCACTATCGGAGTCCCTATAGCAACAAGCCTGGCCTTTCTCAACAGTTGCCTGAACCCACTGCTGTATGTGTTCATGGGTCAAGATTTCAAGGATAAAGTCCGCAAGTCCATCCTGAACGTACTGGAGACGGCCTTCCAGGAGGAGGTTTCTCGCTCTTACACCTACACAAATTCTGTGATCACCAGTCGGAGCAAAGAAAAGTCTTTTTCTGATGCGGAGGTGTAAGCCTGGCCATGAATAAACCAATACTGTAATTGTATATAGGAAATGAAACTGTAAATAACAAACAAACAAAAAAGTTTTCGTTAGCTTTTGTTGTTTTATTCAAGGACCCTCAAGGTTATTTGTTGCATTATATTGGATCGGTTTCACCTGTTACATTTTCATTTACATGAGTTTTATGATTGGATCTGCAAAAGAATTCAGTCTGTTAACATCACGGTATGTTTAATATTGTCGAGGGGACCAACGATAATAATCGTACAACAAGCTATAGATCCATTTCTATTGCTTTTTATTGGATGAAAAATCTTAACATGATTGAGAGTTAAAATATTCTTTTTTAAGTTAACTTCTCCATACCCTATCCAAAACAAAGATTGCTTTACAAAGGAAAAGAGAAAGGACAAAGAAAGCAATGTGAATAACTTGTTGAACAAATGCAGACATCCTATCTTTTTAATGATAGCAGTGCTTCTTCACTATGCAGTCCTGTTATTGGCTGCACTCAGTCTGTAATGTGGGAGGCCTGAAATGAACATGTAATGTGCCATCATATTAAACAAGAAACCCAGGATAATTTCACAGTACTTATTACATGGTTGGATTTGTGCAGCAG
Source organism: Naso thynnoides (assembly GCA_029783665.1). Taxonomy (NCBI): domain Eukaryota; kingdom Metazoa; phylum Chordata; class Actinopteri; order Acanthuriformes; family Acanthuridae; genus Naso; species Naso thynnoides. Next base: position 16,754,922 of record JAQLOL010000025.1, read on the forward strand.
AAGATTTGATCAAAAAGTGACAATTTCCATCACTCCAGATGTTAATTGCAGCAGAATAACCTTCCTGTATGTGTCAGAATAAAAACACAAGCAGCTGAACAATCACATTTTTTTGGGCTGTTAATGTAGACATTTCAATAAATAAAATGACTGGGGTATCACAACAATAATAATAATAATAATGATAATAATAATAATAATAATGGTAGTTTGACAAATGCTTTTCTTGCCATATATTAGAAAATTGGATTTGGATTTAAACAATCTGCAGTGCAATATAGTGTTGCTAAACCACTGACAGGCTGACAGTAGGTCAATTTTCCAACTTCCACTTGAGTCAGCCCAACCACTGATCTCATCCTGTGTCACGTATATGACAAAAATTGTGAAGTGAAAAAGTGAAGTAATCAGTCACACTACTTAGCGTAGTATTTACTCCTTTCCCCTTTATAGTACTTTTTATTAAGCTAATCACTGTGTAATGTCTATTTCTTGCTGCCTCCCGTCTGGCAACACTAAAGATATTTGATTTAAATGACTTTTGACTGCAACATGTCCACTGCATGCTACATGTTATTTACATTTATTATTCAGCATAATAACAGGTAAATGTAAGCTGAATTCATATGTATGATAATGACAGAGAGTTTATGCTTAGGTAACAGCTGCATAATATGCTTTGCTTTTTTTATATGATTTATTTTTTATTTTTATTTTTTAATCATTGTTGGCTGGTCCATTGGGGACCAATGTCTATGATACTTAAGGAAATAATTAGGTTCCATAAATCCAAAACTTTAAAATTTTTAAACCTGATTTTCTTCCTCTTTTTTTTTTTTGGTTGTTGTTGCTGTTTTCAGAGCTCAAATTAAAGATTATTTTCATTATCAATCATTTATATTTTTCTTTATTTTTCTTTTCTTTGCAACACTAAAAAATAATGAGAAAACTGTCCTCCCTTGTTTTCTCGAATTCAAGGTGATATCTTCCAGTGTCTTGTTTATTTTAGCCAACAGAATAAATACAAAGATGTCCATTTAGCTATTAACCCATGGTTGATCAACAGTCTAATTGAAAAACATTTAATCTAATGTAAATGATATAAAGAGAAACCAACTTTGTTGCTGCTGTCATTATTGTTAGCACTAATGTCTATTTCCAAGAGTCATAAAAGATAGCAATAATGACTGCTTCTGTGATTTTGTTGTTACCATTATTTCTGTTCTTAAAATTTTATCCAGACTTGTTATTTCACTCAAACGGCACGCCTGATAACAATTATAGTCACTCTTTATCTGGCATATGCATCAAAAAGAATGATATCTGTCCTCTGTAACTGCACACACAACTCATCTGAAGTACATCTGGTAATAATTTATTCTAAAAGGTGATAATCACACATATCATTTTTAGAGTTACTCTGTATGATTGCTGTTATTCTTACAGACTTGACCAGTAGAGAGTGCTGTTTATACATCTGGTGCCCGTCAGTTCAAGGAGTTAAATCTTATTTAAAAGTATTTTGTAATGTGTTTTATGATAACCCTGATGAAGAAAACAATAAAACAATTTTAAAAAATTTACACCAGTTTGCTGGAGTCCCTAGACCCTAGATTTGGTTCCTACTGGTACATAAAGCAGAACTTTAAACTTCAAAAGATATACTTGAGCACATCGGTATTACTGTAGCTATTTTTATTTTGAGATAGACTATTATTGTGATTTGTTATGTACTGTATTTTGGTTTATTTGTATATGGGAGATTGGTATTGACCTACTTAGTGGTGTGAAGGGAGTGGTGAAGGGGGAGGAGCAAACCCATCAGTGCAATGCTTTACACCTGTATGAAGTCTATGTGAGACTATTTATTTAAATGTCAGATCCTGTTCTGTAGAAAACCTTGACAAAGGTCTGTTGACTAAAACGTTGGTTTGTTCCACATAAAGGGTGAAGAAGCAAGAATGCCAGTGTGCTTGAGTATTTCTTTTGAAGTTTAAAGTATTTTTTCACTTACTCTGAGTACCTGGAAAAAACAAAGGTGTGTGAACTCTAGTAGTGAATGAAACGCAAAGCAGAACTAAAAGTAACAACTGGGAATTTAAGATTAAATCAACAACTTATACTGCCTGTATTTAGTGAGTAAGCCTACCTGCGGGGTATTTTTTTTTATTAAAAGAAAGGAAGCAGCTTAAACAAGCTGTGAGTACATTGTAAGCACTGGATACATAGAGGTTATTTAGGAGGGAAGGATAAACAATTTATACCGTAAGTATCTTGAAAATTTGGGGTACCGCACTGTTAAGAAGAACTGATCAGTTTATCACAATGATGTCCTGTGGTACCTCATAGATGTTCATGGTATAGTGTTTCTTGGTTACATAATAAAAGTAAGATTATTGCAATAGGAATAAGATTAATATGTAAGACAGGGACCATTTTTTTAACATTATGAATGTACGGTCATTCAGCTGGTGAACTGAGCAGCTCTGTTTACCAATGCAAAATACTGACAGTCTAATTAATTTCTTCTTTCCTCTAAAATTCCTAATTGTTACACCTTAGTTATACTTTACCTATATCTAAGTACCAATAATAGGAACCAGTAGGCCTAGGTAGGCTATTTTGTTTCATATAACAAAATTAGTGTAGGCGACAATTGCACTTTGGGTTCCCAGTAATTGCACTGTAAGTGTTAGGAAATTATAAACAGGTTGTGGATTGAATTAAAAAGTGTTACCAAAAAGTCCTTTTATTTAATGCCGTCATAGGCTATATACTTGGAATTTTTTTTTAAAAAATGGGGTGTTTATGCTCTTCTTCCATGGTAATACTGAATGTGTTTAAGCTGTAAAATGGTGGAAATTTTTTGGTTGTCTCAACTTATTTCATCAGCGATTAGTCATCACCAACTGAAAACGAGCAAAGATTTTAAAACAGGATGCTGTTCTATAATTAGGCCTACTTCTGCTACGGAGTCGTCTTTGACCAACTGAAGAGCTTTGAGAAAGGTGCGTTATATGCTTTATTTTCATTATTTGTAGGCCTTTTACAAGAGATTAATCCAACGATGTCATTATCTCACATCCACATTGTTTAGATCTAAGAGGAAAACGTTTGACTTTTTTTTCTATAGCTCAGAGGGAAGTTGCTACAAGTCAAGCTTCAGTCGCAGTTTATCAACAAGAGTTACAATAAGTAATTTAATTTTTAATTTGATTTAGTTAGCATTTAGTTTGTTCACTTCATTCTAAACAAAGCATTCTGTCACTTTTACAGTGTACTTACCATTAGTTAATTACATGACATTAACATTGCTTTTTGGTCCTGTCACTGGGTCTGTCATAGCCTATTTGTTATTTTCTTCGGGACAATAAAGTTTGTCTTATCTTAAATTACTGTTCATGGGGCCAAAACAGTCAGTTGGTTGCTGCAGTATATGTATGTATGTATGTATGTATGTATGTATGTAAGATAGATAGATAGATAGATAGATAGATAGATAGATAGATAGATAGATAGATAGATAGATATAGACTTTGGCAGTAGGAAAAGGATGAAAAGCTCAAATTGTCAACATTTCTACATGTTGCCATTTCAGGTTTCGAGACAATGGAGATGAATGCTACCCCCTCCATAAATACAACTGATGTATCTCAAAAAGATGAATTTGTGCCTATGGATGAGTATGGGTATGCTAAGCTGTTAAAGTCTCTCAATATCATGTCCCTCATTGTTTACTCCCTGGCCTTCGTTCTCGGTGTGCTGGGGAATGGAGTGGTTATCTGGGTGACTGGATTCAAGATGAAGAAAACAGTCAACACAGTTTGGTTCCTCAACCTTGCTGTGGCTGACTTCCTCTTCACAGCATTCCTGCCCCTGAGTGTGACGTACACTGCAATGAATTTCCACTGGCCTTTCGGCAAGTTCATGTGCAAACTGAACAGCACATTAGTCTTCCTGAACATGTTTGCCAGTGTCTACATTCTAGTGGTGATCAGTGTGGATAGATGTGTGTCTGTGGTGTGGCCCGTCTGGGCCCAGAACCACCGAAGTGTGTGCAAGGCGTCCTGCGTGAGTCTTGGTGTTTGGGTTCTGGCCCTGATACTCAGTATTCCATATTTTATTTTTAGGGACACTGCTCCATCATATGTGAGTGAAGACATCATCAACTGCTTTAGCAATTTTGCCCTGTCTGATGATGAAAAACCATCTCTGGATCAGATAATATTTCGTTATCAGTTCATGAGTATCTCCCGCTTTGTCCTGGGATTTGTTATCCCCTTCACTGTCATTGTCTCCTGTTATGCTGTAATAATCCATCGTGTCAAGAGGAATCAAACCCTGGCCAGACAGTCAGGTCGGGCAGTCAAGATAATAGCTGCCATTATCATCGCTTTCTTCCTATGCTGGGCTCCTCTTCACATCATGGCGTTAATTGAGATGGTGAATAACACAGCTACTACTAGAAGTAAAACATTAGATTACGTCACCCTTGTTGGAATCCCTATAACCACAAGCCTGGCCTTTATCAACAGTTGCCTGAACCCACTGCTGTATGTATTCATGGGTCAGGATTTCAAGGATAAAGTCTGCAAACCTATCCTGAAGGCACTGGAGATGGCCTTCCAGGAAGACGATTGCAGCTCTCACACTGATTCAAAATCAGGGGACACCAGTCAGAGCCAAGTGAGGTCAAATCATGATACTGAAGTGTAGGACTGTCCTGACATGAACAGAAACCAAATGTAACCAACAATTTTGATGCAAATCTAAATGTATGTTTCCATTTTTTGTTTGTTTGTTTATGCTTTAGTTGTCTTCATACAAGAACCTTCATGCCAATCTGTAAACATAATTAAAGATAGAATTGTTTTAACCTAACATAGTTTGATGTAAGTTTTACTCATTTTCACTCTGTAAAGGAGTTGTACTCTCTAAAAGAACAGTGTCTTCAGTATGTACCATAATAAAATGCCTTGAAAAATTACTGTGTGCATTAAATCATGTGTCATGCATTATTCGAATCAACTAGCATACAGAATATGATATTTCCCCTAAGTGCTACTCACTGTTCTTCTGGTGACTTAGTTGGTTTGTTGATTGGTTAGTTAAAATCAAGTCTATTTCTTTTGTCTTTTTAGTGGCAACGCCATATAGCCTAAGTTGAATAGGTCTGCCCTATGTGGTGTTCAGTGACATTTTATTATAGGTTATCTTTTTGTAATCTGGAAAGAAAGAAAGAAAGAAAGAAAGAAAGAAAGATAAATGTCTTTAACTTATGAACAAGTGCACCATGCATCGTGATGTCATACAGCCTACTTGACTGCAAGAATCTGTTGAACATGCATCGATGCATTTTTGTAAGTTATGGTTAGTTAAAAAATTGAGGAACAGGATGATTGATTTTTATTATTTTTTGTTAACTAAGTGGACCATCGATTCTGCAACAGATGGAATTAATTAGCCTATAACAGGTTCAAATGGCTTCATTTAAACTGAAACAGGTTTAACAGCCTACAGAATAAAGTCTACCTTATTTGTAAATTCATGATGTTACATGCTTCGGTATATTAGGGAGCTGCATGTAACTTTATCGTTGTTTTGCAGCTACCCGGCAAAATAAAAGAAGAGGTGATGACGTCAAGGATGTTGCCACTTTATGCAGACTGGCTAGCTAAAAGTGTATTAAACAAGAAAGATAAGGACACATTGTCAGTTTGGGTTCAAGTCAGAGGTAAAATCAATAGCCTAATTCATCAAAGACTAATAACACTGGCAGCTTGGGTCAGTGACACAAAAGGTAGGTACTGCAAAATTGCAACATTCAAAAGTCAGCTAGGATAAAAAGAAAATAGGTCACAAAAAGTAGGCCTAAGAACAGTCTTTAAATATTTATAAAATAAACTGGTCTAAATCCTCATAAAGACATGATGTTACACTCCGATACAGTAGGTGGCGGCATACACCTGTAACGTTGGTTTATAATCCGCCAATAAAACTGAGAAGAAAAGATGTTGCCATCTTATGAGTCGTCGAGAGGCCTTCAGCAACTGTATGCGACACTATCGCTACGCTGCACAGTGAAATTACTGTATTCTGATAATGTACTAGATTCTGTGGTAAGTTCTGTCTAAAGTTACTGTTCGAACTAGCTTGGGGACTTGTAGCATTATAAGCGTAGTTATGTATAAATCAAAGTGCTGTCTCTTCTTGCTAAGTAACGTTAGTGTCAGCTAGCAGCAGCTAACGTTAGCTAGCGTCTGATCACAATGCAAGCTTCAAATTAGTTATGTTGAGACCGTATATAGGCTGCGCTTGTTCAGTGCACTTTGGTCGCTTCACCTTATCCAACGAGACGTTGGCAGTCGTACTCTTAATTTAACGTGCTGCCTAGCCATTGTAGATGTTCAGAAGCATTCAGTCGCCATCTGGCTGCATATACGTTTCCCGTTTTATAACAAACTTGGCTGTTAGTGAAAACCGTGTCCTGAACATGGGCATTTGTCTTTCTACATAACGTCATAACGGGAATGAATAAGGCTGGGGAACCCCCTTTCAAAGTATTGTATACTGTATGTACATGACACCTGACACACTTTCATCTGTCAGTAATCCTGCAGCTATGTAGATATTTTGATCGTGACAGTAGCACTGTCCCCAAAACGAGTGTGTTGTCGTTTAGTCATTGTTGTTTTGATTGCAGCTTTTACAGTCTTGTAAATAATTTAATTTTCCCTCACAGCACAATTTACAGGGCGTACTGTGACTACAACAAACCTGCATTTAATGTAATAAAGCTTTTTTAAATGTCAGACCTTTAAAAAGCCCTTAATTAAGAAAAACAGTAAAATGTGCTATTAAGTTATTAGTTTTGTACTGTGCAGTGGTGTTATGATCTCTGGACACAATTGGGCACATTTTAGACAGAATATATCTTCATCATTTAATGGGATATTAAGATTGGAGGTTTTTTTTGTAACAGAAGCCCTTTATGTGTGTGCTATATACATGCCAAATATTACCAATATAAAAAGGCATTGGCCGGGTTGCAAAATAATGAATATATTCCAGGTGGAATTTTTCAAATGAATTTAAGTGGAATTTATGGCAAGTAACTGTGATCTTTTTACCAGCAGACATAATTGAAAACTCATACAAGAAACAAAAGTCAACAGTTTAGTTCATTTAAACTTTGATTGTCTAAATTCATTTAATAAAAAACAATAAAATTATTTTTTTCAAGTCCTCAATTAGGATGCTTAGTTAATCTACATCCCACATGGTGGAAGCTACTGTACCTAGTAAAAATTAGTGGATGCTTACCAGTTATAAACTGTAATTTGCTGTAAGCTACTATTTGTAACTAACTAGTCCCCTAAAATAACTTGGTTTTGATTGAAAGCTTGTAGTCTTGGCTCAGACAGTGCACTGGTGTTGGCAGCAGTGTAGGCGCACATTTAATGGGAGATTGCACTGTGGATGCAGAGGGTTGTAATTAGATTACAACCGATATCTGATATCAGTTTGCCAATATTGGCCCATTGCATGCATTAATGTTCTCCAAGAAGCACTGGTATTAAAACTGTTTCTTTAAGCCAAAAAAAAGAAGTTCTTTCTTCTTCAAGAAACTTGTTTTAGATATCTTGTAAAACTGCATTTACAAGAAATACATTGAACTAATCACTATGAAGCTACTCTTGCCAAATAACCATTTTTACTCACAACCTTCTTCCTAAACAATGGATATGAACAAAATCACTCATCAAACAGAGTTCACTGTGTTGTGTGGTTTAACGCTTCGGTTAGAAAGATTCTCTCAGTGGGTCAGCGTTAGGGGTGTGACTGTCTACACGGTTAGTAAACCATAAATGCTAAGGAAAAGTCAGTAAACAAAAACCATTGTTTTTTGTTTTTGTTTTTAATAAAGTTTTGAAAATTAAAGTATTTTGGAGTAGGGTTGGGAGGAAAAAAAACGATTCTCACCTATGTTGCAATTTTTTTAAAGGGACGATTTTACCACTTGAAATGATATATTTCTGTTTATTTTTGTATGGTACAGCAGGTGGTGACGCCATATCCGCTTGCGGAAAAACAACCAAGGTGAGCTGGGAGCAGGTATGGGCAGAAAATGGCGGATGATCTCAGACTATCAGAGGTAAGGACTGCATCCTTGCATTAAAATCAAAATATGGACACACTTTGGTTTTTACATACTTACAGAAAAGCAGGGCTGTATGTTACTTTTTTTTTGTCCATAGCACTGGTGCCAAGGAGGTTGGGAGCTTTAAAGCACAGGCCAAAAAACTTGTAGCACTATTAGTCATCTCTAAAATCTCTAAAAACAACCACAAGTAGTGCAGTTCATCACAAACAGGTATGTAGCAGTAACTGGATGTTGTATTCAGGGCACACAAAATCCAGATCTGTCAGAGATATGTCATTTTAAAAAGATCTCTGTCTATTCCGTAGCAAAAAACGTGTGTGCACGCGCAACCCTGTTTGTGTGAAGCGTGAATAAGCCACACCGCCGGTAGGAACAAGAAAGCGTAGCAGAGTCACTGCTCAGGACAGCGACACGAAAAATAGACAGTCACACTTTGCTGAAATAAATAAATGCGCATTTAATTCCAGAAATAGAATATTTTGTGCCTTTCTTTTTGGGAGGGGCAGCCACTCCTCCAAATGAAAGGTAGAGGAAACACCGGTAGCTGACTCTCTTGACTCGCTGAGGTTAAGAGGAGTGTTCGCTAAGAGTTGTGGGATTTTGAGGCGAATGTATGGACTTAACACACGTGGGAAACAGTAAGAAAAACTACAGCTACCAAGGAGTATATTGTTGCGCACTGAAATAAAAAAAGTTTTTCTTCTTCCACACAAGCTTTCGCACCGGTGCTACCAACGTGATTTCATTCATCACACAGATGGATTTTTTCATTGCACGTGCGATGTCGCACTGTGCAGCCCTGAAAAGGCAGAGCTACATATGACCAAAACTGAGTGAAATAATATTTAAAATTGCAGTGATCGATTATATCAAATCACAATACTTGTAGAATTGCAATAGAAATCGTATCAGCACCCAAGTACTGTGATACAATTGAATATGTGATTTCTCATAAAAAATATCACACACTATTATGAGATGATAATACGGCCTAAAAGCTACAAATGATACACTTATATGTTGCCCTCACAAATGCATTAATGTTACCATGTCATAGATATATGGGCAATTGGGTATAAAGTAACATACTTTAAAGTTCACTTTTGACCTGTGATGGCAGCAAACAAGAGTCGTTCACAGCAAAGTGCTGTGTGGCAGTTTAGATAGACAGATGGCTTTCTCTTATGGCCTCTAACTCCATTAAGGTGGAAGCATCTGCGTGTTTTAATTTGTGTAAATATGAAGAGGCATCTATAGCGCACCTCAGAGATAAAATGTGAAAAAGTGCTTTTCGTGCCCACTCCTCTTTTCTCTTCTTTCACAATAATCAATTAATCAGTCAACCTTGCAGCGAGGCACAAAAATTTAATGGCCGGGAAGCCCCGCTGTAAAGTTAATGTCTGGGAAACACTGCAGTGATTGAGACAAACTGAATAGCAACAACACCCTCTAGTGGTTTTATAGCACAATTGTGGGCCAATTCCAATTAGCCTTTTAACTGTTTAGATTCATTTCAAAGTGGTTAAACGACTATACAGTAAAATTGCCATCATGCAAACGTTTTGAGTGTTTTATGAATGTTCACTCACTCCTAGTTGGCATGTCGGTCCTTCAGGTGCTTTGCTTAACTGATGATTGTGTTAGTACCGTTGGTTATATTTGATTAGAACTTAATTGTCATTGTTAGAGTCAAGAAAGTTTCAGAACTCTCTTCTAGCACGGACAGTTTGACAAAAGACAGATTCAGAAACAGACTAAAAGACAGACAATAAATAAACCATTTTTAAAAACAGTATAAACATTGGTATATAAAAGGATAATCGTGTAGACAGTATATGCATTGATTTAAATAGTATTGCACACTGCACGTGTAAACAGTTATTGCACATAGCATGTGTTAATGTAGATTCCCGAGTTTGTCCTTTGTGATTCAGTTATTGCTTATTGTATATTGTGTGTGTGATTTGTGTGTGCGTGCATGCATAGTGCATTAACACACTGCCTGTGTGGGGCTGTGTGTTAACTTTTTTTATACATAGCACTGGTGCTAGAGGATAATAGTTTTATAGCACAAGCTAAGAAATTTGAACTGCTTTTAGATACTGGAAAATCTTTAAAAACAACCACAAGTAGTGCAGTTCATTACACAAACAGGTATGTAACTGGCCAAGGACATGATTATTGCTTACAGGGCACACAAAATCCAGATCTTAATAATAAATGTTTTCGGACAAAGTTTTATTTGTTTGTTTTCACATAAGTGTGAATCTTAGTTAGGTTCTTGGTTTACTACTTCTTTCCAATCTTAAATCCAAAACTAAGCTTCATTTAGTGTTTTTCCTAGGTTTATTGGTTGGAGGTGGGGAGTTGGTGACTAGTCTGGAGGGGGGCATCTGGCAGTGTACTCAACACAGTGAGGTGGGGGCAACCTCATCTTATAGCTGATATGTTTTGATGATAGACTACAAGATTACAGAAAATTGCGACCGGAATCACCAAATACTTAAAGAGGTCATATTTTACAAGCTATCCTTCTACAGAGCATACCGGCTTTGTCCTCAACTCTTGTTACTGTCAATCAATCTGTCTCCACTTCTTTGCACTCACATCCAAGCAGCTAATGTTGCATTTTTTATTTTAAACAGATCTCCATCAATTCCGTGGCGAAAAACTCGCCTTTTAAAACAAAAATGCAGTAACGTTAGTGGTGATGTAGCCATGTGTGTGCGTAAAGCTGCATGTGTGAAGTATGAACAAGCCACATTGTTTGTTGGAACAAGAAAGAGGAGCAGAGTCATTGCTCAGGACCCCAAAAAGCATAGACTATAGACACAATTATGCTTTGCTGTAATAAAATTAAGGCACATTTAATTCCAGAAATAAAATATTTTGTCTCTTTCTTTTTGAGATGGGCGGCAGCTCCTCCAAATGAACGGGTAGAGGAAACACCAGCAGGTGGCTCTCTTGACTTGCTGAGGTTAAAGGGATTGTTTGCTAAGAGGTGAGGAATTTTGAGTCAAATGTATGGATTTTTATGCATATAGACTACAGACTACAGTAGAAGAGTGTGGCGCATTGAAAAAAAAAAAGTCATCCTCTTACACACAGGCTGTCACATGGGTGTTACGTAAGTGAATTTTTTGATCGCACAGACAGATTATTTTATAGTACATGTGGCATATATGTTGCACTGTACAGCCCTGCTGTGTATCAGTTATGTGCATCAGTTGTTGTGCGCAGGGGTATTGGTAGGATAGGGGTGATGGCACCGGTGTTCAGTAGCGCCACAGTCCAAGAAGAAGCTATTCTTCTTCCCTGATGTCCAAGCTGTGATGCCTCTGTATGTCCTTCCAGATGTCAGAAGGCTGAACGGTGGTGGGATGGTGACTTGGGTGGGATGAGTCCTTGATGATGTTCTCGCTGGAGACAGTGTGTCATTCAGATTGCTTCCAAGTCTGGCAACTCAGTTCAGTGTTTCCTCTAGGATTTTTTTCAGCTGCGGGGGCAGGCTCTCCGGGGAGCTGTTGCGGTGTAAAAAATTGACACTTGACTACAGATTTTAATTTTAACGGATTTAATCAGTGGCCTGCTGAATGTTAAAATAAA
>JAQLOL010000025.1:16766791-16786822 GCA_029783665.1 Naso thynnoides
GGGCCAGCCGGGGAGAGGGGTTGGGGAACATTCGTGCTTCGGCACAGTATGGGACAACTGGGCCAGGTGTGAGTGCGCTCTTAGTTTGGAGCCATGTCACTCAGCTTGCGCAGTTGGCAGTGAGAGTGGAACAGCAAATATTGACGTTGGTGTGAGTTTTCACTGCATGTCAATGTTAAGGCCCATATCATCTTTAGTGTGCTATGCACTGTCAAAGAAAGGCAGATTGTCTCCTCTGACATCTTCCCTCATGAACTTGATGTTATATTCCACAGTCTTGGTATGTTTTGAGAAGGCTTTCACTTCCTTTGTTTTGATTTTGACCCATGTGTCGTCTGCTTATCTGAACCAGTGGCTAGGAAGGAGCAGTTCCTGTGAAGGTGATCTAGGCTTTGTTCTCATCTTCTTGCAGTGGTTGGTCACTATTGGAGACACCGGTGAACCCGTGGCACAGCTGTGCTTCTGTCTGAAGAAACACAAAGTAGATGGTAATCAGGAAGAGGTCGAGGAAGGCAAATATGTGGTCTGGGGTGAAGTTGGTTGTGCTTATCTTGAATTTAAAATGTTAGATACAGTATTAATGAAAATCATTCTTACCTAACCCTAACCCTGTAACAACATTAAATATGGAACAATCAGGTTGTATCCATTAGGGGTGTGAATGTTAACAAAAAATCAGCTATTTTACTGTGTGGTCGTAGAACCATTTTAAAATTAATGTGGATTTGGGCCACAAGAGAGCAATATAACTTCTCAAGGGTGCGTTCGCTATTCAGATTTCTCTCAACCACTAGAGCATTTCAATTTACAGTGGGGCTCCCCCACTGTTGAATTCACACTGTGAGGTTGATTGGTGGATTGTTTGATTTTTGTGGTGAGGAGAAAAGAGATGAGGAGTTGCACAATGCAGAGAGTGCTTTGTTTTATCTCTGCAGTGCCTATGGATGGCTGCTCATATCTGTATGAATTAAATTAATTAGGGATGCACAATATCACTCGCCACAATACAGCCAGCCCACAGTTCAGTATGAACCTCAGTTCTTGGGTCAAGGTTTCAGTTCGGTTTTGGTAGGAGAAAAAAAAAACTAATAAAATCCATTCAGACACTCTTGCGTATTGTAAAATGTGAAGTAAGTGTGTCTATTTTAAGGTAGTCTGTCTATATTTATTTCATTTTTTGGTGCTCTTTACCTTTTATGTAATTTTTTTCTTCTTTTTTTCCCCTAAATTTTCATAGATGAGGCACAGTGCCTGGGTAATTCTGAATGCATTTCAGACTGGTTCTCAATAAACCCAAAAATATCTCATTGGAAGCACATCTAAAATGTCAAAAATTAAACCATTTTGCTGACATTAAACAACTCCTTTCTCCTCTTGCTGCACTGCTGTCTGTAAGTAGTAGCTGCTAGAGGAGGGGCTGGTTGTTTGCAGCAGCAACGCAGAGTTTGGAAGATTTTGAATTTGTGGCAAGCTGAGCTAAACGGTTAAACAGCACATAGACAGCTTTCTCTTGAGCTTATTTACAATGAGCTGTTAGCTGCTTTGCTCACATGCTGTGCATGCTATCCAGAAACTGATAAGCAGAGATCGTCTCCTCGTAAAAATAAACAGACCGGTATAAATGCATTGAAACTAGTTACATAAAACTTTATACAAAACCAAAATACCGCAATTTCAAAGTATGTATTGAACCGTGGATGGCATACTACGGCTCAATATCATATTGAGAACTGTTGCATCCTTAATTAGTATTGGCCGATATTGGCTTTAAAATTATTTATCGGGAATTGGCCAGCATGTCGATATTTGCCAATAAAATAACCGGTAAAATAATAGGCTGATGTTTCCTTTATTAATGCTGAGTTGATACCGTGTTTCACATGTTCCCTGTGGACAGATGTTATGTTTACTTACTTTGTCACTTTGGTTGTGGGTATTGTTATGATTGCCTCAGGGAGAGCATCATCCAGTTTCAAGTAGGAATATATATCAGTTGTCACAAATAAATGACATGTTTTACATAACGTAAGTTCAAGTATTTTTCTTCTTGTGCTTAAGGAATGAATATTTTCAAATTTAAGATCATTATTGTTATAAATATTAGTTACTGTAAGCTTATTATTATTTAAGATCATTTCAGTATTTGTATTTTATGCCTGGAAGAATATGCATAATAATACTGTAAGTAAATTCTATTATAAAAGACTTGATCTTTGAAATCAGGTGTGTGGGGAAAAAATATACATATATATTGGTGTTGGTATCAATTATTGGCCAAATGGGTTGTAAAATATCAGTATATCGGATATCGGATATTGCTCAAGACTTAAAAATGTTTTAAAGTTTGGTTTAAAGGATAAGTTTGGTATTTTGACTTTAGACCCTATGTGCGCTGTGTTTCCCATCAACCTGGAACATACAGACCATAATTTCACCGATCAATGGAGTATTGTGCTTTTTCTACTTTTTTTCAGTGAGCTCTCACTGCACTATGATGAACATACATTTGGCAGTCATAAATTTGCTGGAAAAGCAATGTTAATTTATTTTTCTGAGAAGAAGGAAGCTCATGGCATACAATCCTTTGATCTGCATTGCTTGCCATAGCTTGGACATACGCATTATCACTGTAAGTGGATGCAGTACAGTGGAAGCAACAGCAAGAGCTTCTCACTGCCAAGGATGGACACTGTTGCCACAGTAGGAGCTGGAGCAAAGCATCAGCACAGACAGACTAGAGGTGGCTACTTTTCCACAAGCTGGTAACACTTGGATTGATCGGGTTCCTTTAACCATTTCAGCATTACAGTCATTTTACATGAACTTCCCATTTTCAGAGACTCGAAAGTATTTGGACTAACCAACATGACTGTAAACTGGAGCATCCTGTTCAGCAGCGAAAAGCAGGAAGCTTCTGCTGTCTACTCTGTCTACTCATGGTGATAATGCTTACATTCAAGCCATGGCGAGTGGTACAGTTCACAGGATAGCATACTGAGACTAGGAATATGCTGTGAGCTTCCCTGTCTCAAAAGAATACATTTATCAGTGTTTCTCTAGCACATTTAGGATTGCCCAATGCACGTCCATTTTAGTGAGAGCTCACAGGAAAATTGTAGAAAGCTCAATACTGGACCGATCAGTGAAATTATTGCATGTTTCAGTTCCATGGGAAACACCGTGCAAATAGGGTCTAAGGTCGAAAATACAAAACTTATCCTCTGACTAACTTAGTCTTTGGTGGTGTGATGATCCTTTGTTGTTTTGTCCCCTTAGGTGCTGATACAGCAAGGAAAACTGTAGCAGAGGAGAGAACATTAAGCTTTGAAGGATATCTTTTTAGGACCATTCTTCTGAGAGGACATACTGATTCCCCCATGGAATCCAACTTTGTGGATTTCTGGATCCAGATTTGAATCATTCTTGCAGACTGAGAAGTGATGCCATCAGCAATTGGACAAAACAGTTTTATAATGGAAAAGCAGAAATCAGTGAATACTGCTTCAACACAGTTGGGTGGAGAATCTTGTACCTTCATCTGCACTGAGTGTGGTGATGGGTTCAGCCAGTATTCGAGTGTGTTGGCCCACATGGCCATTCATGGACCTTTGGAGTCATTCTCCTTTGATGGCTCTTCCAATGGATTTGAAGTCCCTCGAGAATATGTGCTACAAGAAAATGGTACATTGACAGTTGTGAATGGCTTGTTACAGTCACATGCATCTATGAAACCAGTATCTCCCGGAGTCCTGCCATCACATTTCCAATCTCCTATCAAACCAGTTTCTCCAATGCCACAGTCGTCTCCTTACAAAGATGTTTTTAGGACAAGGCCATCAGACTTCAACTCTGAAAAGTCTCGTCAGGGCCATTATCGTTGTGAAATATGTAGCAGATCATTTAACAGCCTGCAGAGTTTACATCGTCATCAACAGTATCGAAACACAGAGCGGGGGTACAAGTGTACTTTGTGCTGTAAGATCTTTGAAGGCAGACAAGACCTTGAGAAACACCTCCAAGACCATACCAATGAAAGGTTTCAGTGTTGTGGCCATTGCGGTAAGAGATTCCTTAAGGTAGATGCACTGAATGCTCATCAAAAAGAAAAACACCTACCTAAGGCTACAGCACTGGGAAAATCTGAAAATAGGCAGGAAAAAAAGTTTGAAAAAACATATCCTTGTAGGAAATGCAAGTTGAATTTTTTCTGGATGTCAGATTTTCAGGCACATTCCCTGTACCATTGCAAAGGAAAAGAGCCTGATGCTACTTTAGCACCTGAAATTGAAACTCAAGTAAATTCTAAGAACAAAGAAGACGCACCACTTGAAAACTGCTACAGCAATGGCACATCTATTGATGTTAAGACTGGGGATAGTAAAAGGTTTAGGAATACTAGTGGAGAGATTGATACTGAACACTCTTTTACACCATACAGATGTGGTTTATGTGGGGATCGTTTCCAAAATTTAACTGCTCTGAAGGAGCATCATCTAACACATCAAACTCAGGAGGAAATAGATCAGCTGAATCAAGAATCGCAAAGAACTTTTAAGCGAAAAATACCACCTAAAAGACGTAGGAGAGGGGCCAATCCAAATGGCAAGCTGCATCCTTGCAAGCACTGTCACCGCGTCTTTAACCATTCAAGTAGTTTATCTAGACACATGAGATATCATAAAGGCACTATGCATACGTGTGTGTTTTGTGGTAGACATTTCCCACAGCGCTGTGATTTGAGAAGGCATGTCGCTATGTACCATAAAGCTGAATTAGACAAGAAACCAGGTTTGAAGCACTTGTACATAAATCCACAAAATGGGCCTGCCTCCAGTTCCCTTAATGGAGAGAAAAGCGCATTATCTCTTGACAATAAAACCAAGAGCTTCTCTGAAAATGAACCAGAGGCACATTCATTAGGCAAACAATCTGGAAAAGCAGGCCGAGTTAACTACAAGTGTCAGGAATGTGGAAAGAGATTTGGGCTGTTATGTGTGTACCAAAGGCATTTGCGCTATCACAAAAAGGAACCCAGTAAGTGCCCTAGGTGTCCAGCTCAGTTCAAGAATTCTTCATCCCTTGAGCTTCACCTTCAAAATCACCCGAGCACTGAAGCAGGTGAGGTTGGACAGCCCAGTCATGGCACTGGTTCCAGTGGGGATACTGCCCTGGATAAGAGTAATGCAGAGGACATAGAAGATGACTATATGGACCATACGCAGAATGACAAAGGAAATTCTTCCGAGGTTCTTTATGAATGCACTGAGTGCACTGAGACGTTCTCATGCTTGGAGACATTTCTTCAGCACCAGACTTCTCATGGCTCAGAAAATAATGGGTAACTATCATGTCAGACCCATACTGCTTTTTGCCAACAATCAAGTTCTCAGGAGTTGAGTGTTTTTAACTCTTTTGAATGCAAATATCTGTATTACTGTATGTAAAATTTGTTAGTAATGGTTATTTTGCAACTACTTTTATACATTTTTTTGTTTAGCATGAGGAGAAAAATCCAGTTTATTGGTGGATTTCTGAAACCTATTCGAACAGGAAGTAAGATTTTGATAGGGAGTATACCATATTGCTTTTGAATAAAAAAAAAAAAACAATGAAATGGACACAACTTTAAAATACATCTGAAATTCATAAAATGCAAGTTTAAAACCTAGTATTCTCCCACAGGCTATAGTTGTAATTTGTGTCCGTACATTTTTTTTCACTAGCTAGCATTGTATATTTTGTGGCTACCCATGCTATACTGCTGCATTTTGCATATGTTTTACTTGGAAATATGTGATTTTGAAATTATGTTATATATGTGGTATGTGTATATCTTCCTTTTGATAGGATAGGATTGTCACTTCATAGCCTTGTATTTGTGCCATTAAAATTATACAAAGATACTTATGAGCTATCACTTTTGTTTTTACTCCTCTAAAGAAAACCCAATTAAATTAAAAGTAATCGGCGGCCTTGAGTGAGTAGAGTTGAATAAATGGGGAGTCATTATTTGGGAAGTGGAAAATGCTGTGCTTGCCCAGTTTCAAGGATGCAAGTTTTGACAACTTTTCTAACAATCAATACCAGTGATTGGTTCAATTGTTCAGCACTTTCTGTCTTTGGCAATTCATGAGTGCTAGGAGTAAGTGGAACTTTAAAATGTCCTGTACAGGTAATTGGCCAATGAAGTGTTTGAGGTTATATTTTCAATAGCAAGTATGATGCTTACCCATAAGAGCTGAGGGGAAAGGTGAGAGTGCAAACGTTGCATACATAATAGTTTCCTTTAGTGCCCTTTTAAACCTAAAATCCTCAAGTGCCTGTCTGCCAAAAAACAGCCTCATGCTGAAACGCTATGGCAAAGCATTCTGCATTGAGGAACAGCTGGTTCAGGTTAATTAAATCTCCATTATACTTCACTTGAAGCATTGTTATTGAATAACTCTGGGCACTGGATCTGACCTCGTTAGTAGAGCCAGAGCTGTGGTCAATGTTTAATTTAGTTCAACACGCTCTGATTAAGTTTAACAATCATTTCTAATTAGCTGCTTTGTCCCTTTTGGTTGTATAAAAAGTGCTGGCAAAGGTAGAGGCTGCTGTCAACTTGTCAACTTTTTTTCCCTTTTTCTTTCTTTTTGGCCCACCACAGTACTAGAATTATCTGTGGCCAAAAAAATAACTTTATTTCATTCATGCTGCCTCTATGATATTTGTTCTTCTGCCATGGGTAAGCAGGCAGAGTAAAATTTCTATTGAGTGATGCGATCCAATTAAGACTTTAACGGAGTGTTTAATCTAGAAAATTGACAGGACTACTAATGCTGTTCTGGCGACTGACTTCCTGTCTGGCTCAATCTGTTCTGTACAGCTTGCCTGTCAAAATAAGACTAGCCAAGTATTATCTGCAGAGTAGAGTGAAGAGTTCCTTCTGGAATACTTCTTAAGCACACTGGTGCGTCCAGAGGTGTAAGTAGCATTGTCATGAGTGACTGTTGTAAGCCATAGGCATGTGCATTGTAGCCAGGACACTACACAGCTGTGTCCAGTTGAATTTGCAGATTGAACTGTTGACAGCTGGCAGTTATTCACTACCATGGTTTTTAAGGCTGATCACCAAAAGAGTACCACAGGGACATGGAGGAAACACATTTGGAGGGTGCCAGTTCTTATAACTTCATAATGAAAAGGCAATGGTAATTAAACATTGCAGAGAGAACCCAGAATATGACCTCTGTAATGGAAAGCAGGTCACTGTTACCACATGGAAGAAAACTGTCTAGATCCAGTACATGATCTTGACAGATCAACAAATGACACAACAGCACACTGCTATTAACATGTTACTGTGTCGGAACATGTTGATGCACTTCTCAATGACAAACTCCAAGTGACCAAGTTGTCAGCTTGATGGTTCACAAAACTCTTCTGTTTGATCAGGTGCAGAAATGGTAAAACACTGGAAAATAAATCTTATATGATGGTTGACACAGATGACTCACACCCAAACATTTATTGAACCTTGATCAAGGACAATAGGCTTTAGCAACAGAGAACACTGTGTAGTGCCAAACCAATTCTGAAGTCAGCTCCCTGGTGTTGAAGTATTTAACCCTCCCTTGACATCCAAGTCTGTGTCCAAATGAGGTTAAGTTTCTGTCATCTTTACATATAGTGTCATTGGTTATTGGTGACTCTAAACACTTGTCTGTGCTTACCTACATAAAGATGTGATTTGAAGTCATGTATTGCATTCTATGGTGGTGTCTTTCTGTCTCTATGTTGAGATTTGTGACTGGCTTAAGTGTCTGCAGGATGTTTCTTTGAGTTCATTACCATAGTAACCACCATGTTTTTTCGGTACAGTGTATGTTCACTGACTTCCCTGAGAAATAAAGAATGTACTATTGCTGAGATTAACAGAGGTTACTCTGGTTTTAAATTTGCAAACAGCCTTAAGGGTTACCAAATCAGGTGAAAAGGAAGATGTTCAAGTTCCAGTCCACATTTCTGGAGGGCAGTCTGCCACTATTGGCTCGAGGGTGGAGCATTGTTCGGGTGGAAGAACACTCCACTTTTCAGCCCACCAGCTACATTTTCTTTGCACCCTAGAAAACAAAGTCTTTCATCTTGTCTGCAAATTCAATCATTTGACTTGAACTGGACACTGGGTCTTCTACTGTCTCTTGGGATCGTCAAATAAGACTGTCTGTTGAACGTGTTTGTGACGGTATTTTTCCTTAGTCTGTCTAGGGCAAAGCTAACAAATGGTTAGGATTATTGTGTCTACCACATCTTTCCCAAGGCTAATGATCTTGTGGGTCACTTTCAGGAGGTCCAAGACACCAACTTTTACAAAGAAGTAATCAGGCCACACCTAGACCAAGGCTGAATCTCAATTCTTATTTTCACCCTTCCCCAACTCCTCGTCCCTTAAAACGGAGTGGCAAGGGGTAGGGGCTGAAATATTCCACAAGAAATGGGACAGCCCTTCGAGGCTCTGAAATTTCATCAGAGGTCATCAGTGGCGCGGTAAATATACGCAACGACTTGCCATCAAGGCGGAAAATTATCATGTAAATATGTTAAAAAGCCGCACTGTAGCACACAGATCAGCCTCTGTTATAAACAACTGGTCTGTAATACATTGAAATGACATTAAACTAAGGTAATCCAGAGGGTGTCATATTTACTTGAGAAAAACACATTTGTGCATTGTGGGAAATTCTTCCTACCTCTCCATTTGTAATGTGCCCCTGAAAAATCTCAGTCTGAAGGGCCAGATAGCCTTACCACTTACCTCTTCCACTCTGCCTCAACATGAATTGGAAATCCTATACCCCTTCACGTGAACGTGCAAAACGAAGTGGTAGGGTGAAGGGATGAATTGGGATTCAGCCTACGTGTGTTAACATAGGAAGACATGCTGTAAAGTAGAAGTGCTAGGTTTTCTAAAATTGACCCATCATTTCATTTACTTATCAATCACTGTTGGTACAGTTCCAAACTTGGCAAAGTTTGAAATCTCACCCACTAGCTAGACAAAAAACACTGTATTGACTGGTCAGATGCTGGTGCTGTAATTTTAACTTTAAGTTTCGTCCTATACATTTTAAACAGCAAGCTTCAGATGCAAAATCTTTTTTCTTGTGATATGTGGATACAGAAGAATCTATCAGCCATGTCCATATGAGCCTGCCATTTTGAATTCCATCCATATCTTTTCTTTATTTGTCACTCCTACAAATATTGAACAATCAGCACTTAGTAACCCAGAAAGTAACCTTTTTTGATGAGTGCCTTACTTAAATTTTACTGAAGCACTCTTAAATTACAATGTAACCCAACTTAGTACTCAAGTTCCAGTGTTAGGTGGGCTTCACTGTACAGGCCTGTGATACTCAGCCAACTGGGGCTGTCACAAATCTGTCAAGTATATCCAGTAGTTAGAGGCATTAATTTGTGCAAAATTCATTTTAAACAATCTAGTCATGATTCAAGTCGATAATGAAAATTTGTTAATGATTGAAAAGTAGTCATGGCTGCAACAATGAATCAATATTTCTAGACATTTCATTGCAAAGAAGTACTTCTATGTCATACAAAGAGTCAAAGTATAATCACACATTTACAGTGTATCTTCACAACTCTGTTCAAATGCTAACAAAACTGACGCATTCTGGTAAATATTCACCATTTCAGCTTTAGGATACTTACACATTTCAGCAAGATAATCTTCACAAATGAATGCCACTAGAAGATTTCTTGATAGGCA
The DNA here is from genome assembly GCA_029783665.1 of Naso thynnoides. Lineage (NCBI taxonomy): Eukaryota > Metazoa > Chordata > Actinopteri > Acanthuriformes > Acanthuridae > Naso > Naso thynnoides. Next base: position 16,776,564 of record JAQLOL010000025.1, read on the forward strand.
AATGTAATTGCAGAAAACTAACAGCTCATGTAAGCAAACAAATAAATTAGACGATTAAAGTCTCTTAAGCCTATGTTAAAACTGCAAAAGGTAACTTTGGGGTAAATATTAATGACCTTTTGTGTTCTACTTGGGAAAAATGTTATAATACCCACAGACAGCCATAAATATGTGACATGGTGTATTGTATTGTGAGATCTCTGTTTTCCCTCAAGCTTGACCTGAGACAGACCAGTTTACTTCACTGCAACTTTCCCTGCAATGGTTTTGTCACCGTTCAAACTGGTCTTGAGGGATAGGACGAATATATCGACATTTGGTGATTGGATGAGCCATTGATGATGTCTTGTTTTTCTAGCCAATATTTCGCATTAATATTGTTTTATATTTATTTTTTGTATTTCTATTTTGCAGTTGTAATGGTATGCGTCTTCGAGAATTAAACTCTGCAAATAGCCTGCAGCTAAATAGCTAATGTGGACAGCAGCTCTCCTTAGCACTCACAACTCTTGGTGTCCTCATGTAATTCCTATTCAACTGCCTGCAGCAACTCCATGTCAGACATGCATATAAGTCTAGCGTTACATCTTGGTAAACATTCCGCCATTTTATCCTGTGTCCATGTAACCTTTATGTTACTTCATTAGCTGGTAAGCTGGCTGCAGCTATCAGCTTGTAGCATGTTGGGCAATGTGGATGCAGGTTCTTTGCATTTGTTCATTTATGTTGAATCTAATGTGTTCTGATTGATTCAGAGTTCAAATTTGTGTTAAGTTCATGTGTTCTTGTTTAGTTTAGAATAATCTCTTTCATTTCTACACTACAACCGAGAGTGGTAGAGTGACCAGTGACTTCCCTTCTGCTCTATTCTCAGATACATGTAGGGTTGTGGAATTATTTTTGTTTCTTTAACGTGAGTAAATCGCCTTTCACTGATATGCAGCATGACAATGCCCCATGGGAATTTTTTTCACATCACCTAACCCTCACCCAAACTGGACTTAAAAGGGAGGAGTGACAACAACAGAACAAAATGCGAGCCGGCGCAGATGGCCGCAGCAAAGTTGTTTCCCAGTGAGTCTGAACGTTGGCATGCTAGCTCATTAGCTCAGGTTACCTACTACAACTTTAACCAAGGACCTTCTTTCATGCATCTAACTAAAAAAACTTTTGCAAAAAAACTCATTGCCTTAAAGAGGAGGGAACCAGAAATGCAACAAAGTCATCCCATTTCCGTTTCTAGGACTCAGCCTTGCATCGTTCTATACAAAAGCTTTTTAAAAGCAACAATATGTAGGAATATATCTCGATGCAGTTTGGTGCCCTCAAAACATTACAGGTACTTTTTCCATGTGTCAAACATGCAGCAAGAGCCACAAGACATGGCATGTAACTTACTGAGCAGCTACTTGCTATTTAACAATTAAGTGCAGCTTTGTGTCTGTCTGCAGCCTTTTGGTTAGTGTAGCTGACCCCAAGAACTTCACACCAGTCTTTCATAAGTCTTGCTTCTTTAGTAGAGGTTGTTGAGTCCAGTTACATTGCTCACTCACTAGGCTCTGGTTCCCATTCCACCATTTTAAGGGTAAAAAAAATTACTGGGCAACAACTAGGATACAGTTGAAGTGAAAAAAATGCAGATGCACACGAGTGCATCCAGTGTGGTCATTCTCCCTCTCTCATTTTGTTTTTTAATTGTTGGCAATTAGGGTTGCCTGCACATAGACTTTTTTAAGACATCCAGTTTTACTAAGACTCAAAGTTGGGCAGATGACAAATACAGTATTACTGTAAGTCTGACAATCTCTCAGAGTTGATGCATTATTCATCTTAAATTATTACTTACAAAAATTAAGATTATAAAATCCTCTTTGCCCAGGTTGGGTTAAAAAAACAGGACACATAGGTACTGCTAGCAGTTTTTTTTTTTTTTTTGTATAATTACAGTTTTAGTAGTGCATCAGGTCTTTTTAGCTTCACCCAGATTTTTCCGTGTATCACTGATATCTGTGTTCAGGAATGTACCATAACCAACCAAGTTCAGTGATATTAGCTGGAAATTATTCTAGAGTGCTCTACTTGGGTCATAACTAGGCTATAAATTCCACTTAACTGCAGCATGATGGCATTAAAGTGGAATTATATGAAAAAGGGTAGTACCCTTTCTTACTTATGAATGTATAAAGAAACCCTCTGTACCTTGTTTTATGATGGTGCCCGATACATTCATAGAAGTTGAACAGAGCATATTCTGAATAAGACCTTGGAGCATGCAGACTAGTGTCCACTGGCAGACTCAGAGGAGGGGCTGAGGGGGCAATCGCTCCCCTTGATGCTCTAAAGTTAGAAATAACGTTGTGAAAGTGCCCTCTTGAAAGGCCCTATGGTGATAAAACATGATGAAGTTGTCTTCTAGGTTGCCCTTCCAGTGGACAAAATGTGGTAATGTGCTTTCTAAGGTTCCTTTCCATTTGTTAAAACACGGTAAAGTGCCTCATAGGATTCCCTACAATTGGACAAAAAGTGGTAAAGAGCCCTTTAGGGTGTCTTACAAGTGGACAAAATTTTGTAAAATGCCCTCTAGGGTTCCTTTCTATTTGTAAAAACTTGGTAATGGACTCTCTAGGATGCCATTCCGGTGAACAAAATGCAAGAAAGTGCCCAACGACTTTTGCGCTGGTGCCTCGTGGCATAAAAGTTCCCTTTCAACTATTTTTTGCTCCTGCCCCTCAAACATCCTGAGTCCATCACTGCTAATGTCGTTTTAGCATCAGGACAGTTGGAAGCACTCATGGCTGAAACTTCCCCTGGCTGAGGCAGCTAACTTCTCGTTGGGTCCCTGCACACATGAATGTCATAAAGTGATTTAATGATAATAGATACATAATTTCCACACTTTCCAGACCTTATCAGACCTAGTGGGTTAAAAAATAACAATTTAAAGACTCGCTTTGACCTGACTGTGACACCTTTTTATCAGTATATGGGAAGAGGTCTTTTAAAAAGCCAGTGTGCTTCACATGAGACTGCAGTACCAACAACGGCCACAGTACCAAAATTCCAAAGCTGCTTGCCAAATGAGTAACACCCTAAGAGACTGAAATAGCATTTGTGTTTCCTATTTTTTTTAAAAAAAACTATACTATCTTGCACTTCTCTGTGACAGCAGGGTTTTTTTTGCCAACCAGTGCAGCTGTTCAGAACAGCCATAAGCACCTCAGCACTTCTTTGCAGATATCCACCTTGGGATCAACTAGTGACTTGCCCCCGGGTCATCAGGGAAAAGGTGGAAAAACTTGAACGTTAAACATAGACTGCCATTCTTCTGGTTAATGCACCAACTGATCAACAAGTGAATTCAGAGCTGAGTTCCTCAGACCAAACCAAACATTTTTCACTTCTACAAAACCACCATCCTCAAATGTCTGTCCGATATCCGCAAAGGCAACAGATGGTCTTGAACAGATTTACATGGCACAATCTGGTCTTTCTCCTGCCTTTGGGATGTGTTTAAATAATTTTTGTCCCCTACGTTTTTCAAAACATTGTAATGCCTATAAAATGAGCAATTCTAACCAGATGCTTGCTGTGGCACTAAAGCAAAGACCAGGTCACTAACTGCAAAACAGCTGTCAATGGCCTTCCACATGAGGTGAGCCTCTATATGTTTCTGGACTTGCTGAAAAGTATCCCCTGCAACCTTGCAAGCAGAAAACAACCTTTAAACTCAGCAACATAGTGCAGCATAGTTACAGCTGACTTTGTTTGAATAAATGGTTCCTGTAACAGTTTAAGGAGAACCTTAGCCCTTTGACCAAAAACTGTTTAGAAAGGGTAAATCCCACAGATTCGTACACAGAATCTCTCGTAGCAAACAGCAAAAATGGAGGTGCAACATGCCAATTAGCATAAAGCTCTAACCTACAAAATGCCGAATGACACTGCCCTACTGCAAAATTCCAACACAAAACTTAAACTTTATATTAATGTAACAATGCAATGCCTGTGTGAAAGCTACCTAAACATAATGTAAGCCTACTCACCGCTAACCACCATAGCAACCCCTTGCACACTTAGAAAAGCTAACAGCCAAGTGAACTGACCACATACAACTAGCAACAGACTTTAATGCACAACATAGCCTCTCTCTGAACCACACTATTGTTCATATCTCGAAAGAGGATACCAACTATTATGTTGCTACACAAATCTAGATCCTAACTCTATAGTTGACAAGATAACATAACATAGCATTTCTCCCTATGAGTTGGATTGGATGTGAAAATGCGACCTAATTTTCCCTAGGTAAACATAACTATTCCTATTTACAAGCTTAGCACCTCCCAGTACATTGTCTTGAATCCCAAGACTAGCTTGTCCAGATTAGAAGCTGACATTTTTGGGGGATTCCTGTGGGTCACGTGATTCCTGTGGGACTCCTGTGGGATGGGAGTCAATTTTACTATTCATCACATGATTGGAACCAGAAAGAAAAAAGACGGGAGTAAGCAGGACCTGGAATCATAATTACACTGGGCCACTTTTATATATAAGCTAGAGTGCCTTAAACCATTAAAAAAAACATACAATATACGAAGAAACCCTACTATCTTTATTTTTAAGATAGCAGTAGCCATTTGGTTGTCTTTTGGTATTTCTTTTTTTCTCTATCATCTCTCTGCTCTCTGGGTGCATGCAAATACACGGGAGCAGGATGGGACAGGAGTCATTCTTCAGGGATTGGGATGGAATAGGATTTTTTTTTAACTCTGCCATGGGGTTGGGATGGGACAGGAGTGACATTCCACTCCTGTGTCACCCTCTACCCAAGACAGGATGTATTCTATCAACTTCCCCTGGGAGCTGCTTAGTTGAACAGCTATCACCTACTTCGGTATAGTTGTTCAGTAAAATAAGGTAGAGTTTGTGGTGATGGGTAACAAAAAAACCCCCCAAAACTCCATTGTATGAGTCTCTATTGTCTTCAAAAATGTCTTTCAGTTTGGGTTTGGTGCATTTTTGGTGCCACATGCATTTTTGTCCAAACTCAAACCCAGAAATATTTCTCACCCTGGGTGTCTCCACCAATGTCCTCACCACCCTCCTTGTGTGATGTCAAATAGCCCTGCTTTTCTTAGCCTGAATAACAACACCTAATTCAGAACAACAAATTATCATAACACCAAAGGAAAGATTACATATTAACAGCTTGGACAACACTAGTGCTGTATGCTGATTGCATTAAAGCTAAAGTAGGCAGTATCTTTGGTATCATAGTGCAAAATCCATCATAACCTTTCAACATATTGTAATTCATTTGGTCTAAAAAAAAACAATAGATTTTGCACCTCTCCAAGGCTCTGTATTCAGTCTTGGCTCTGTATTCAGACCATGACAGAGAATTTTTGTCCAGTCAAGGGCAATTTCAGAGGGGGCGTCTTCCTATTGATTGCTGTATGCTGCACTTCTTAGCAACGTGAGGCATCGCTACTAGCTGCTTAGCTGTTGAAGTAAGTGATATTTCTTATGTTCTAAAACAGGCCTCTGGTGGCAATAGTGTCTGCAGACAACACCATCAACCAGCTTGAGTCGAATCGAGATGGACCAGTTTACTCCACTGCAACCATTTTGTTTCATCATGAATCTTTGGTGCAAAGTGGACTTAAAAGAGAGAACAACAACAAACTCAGTAAAATGTGAGCTGGAGCAAAAATATGGAGGGGATGGTGCATCAGAGTTGCTTCCTAAGGAGTCTTATTTTATAGCTAGCTTGATTTTCAAATTTTGCCTACCTCAGCTTTAAGTCCTGTGTTGCAGTTTGTTTGGGGTTTTTTAGGGGGTTGGGTGATGGAGGTCCTGAGGTAAGGTGCAAGTATCCCAAGGTGACTTGCACACACCACAGTTTTCTTGCACAATCACTACACGATGACATGTTATTTTCTTCATTCCTGAAGCAAAACTACACTATGTCCAAGGCGCAATGTGTCACTACACCCATACTAGTTCCTCTGTTTTTTCACCCACCATGACAATGTCTTTATAGTGTAGTGAATATGAATGGTCACAACATGTAGATGGAGCATGTTGAAGATTTTTGGATGTTTTTTCAGAGGGCTTAAGGCTTCTCCCTATCACTTCTATTGAACATCCTCTTTCCTCTAGTGTTTATTATAGTATTGTATCTACCAAAACAACAAGGGTTACCAGTTACTCTTCTAGAGTTATTGTGCAAATATTTCTTGTTGTGATGGACAAGACAGTTAAATTACCTCTGACTGTATATGAAGCACAGTATGACAGCTTTTGAAGTTTTTTTTTTTTTTAACCTTGTATACTTAAATTTCCCACATTTTAGGAGTCCCAAAATGGTTAACGTGAAAAACAGCCACACTTTATGTATTTGTGTTTCTAATACAGTGCTATGTATGAAATAAGACATTAGCATTTACCATGAGTATAGTTATCCTTACCTTTAATTATTTTGTGCTTGGCCTTGTAAAGGAAGAGCAATATGGGTTGGTTGGCTTGATACATGGTAAGAAAGGCAATAGGTATTGCAATGCTGTCAAACATCACCACTTCCACTGTGAAGAGAGGATCGGCATAATGGAACGTAACATCGGTGTAGTGTTTGACATGCAGTGTCAAAGCAGAGCAGCAACCCTCTTTTGATAGACATCGTCAATCAGCACCTGCTTGCTAAACTGAAGCATGGCTGTACTACATGTAGCTACTGACATAAAATCCTTATGACAGGAAGGGCAATTGTGTATCAGCTAGTACAGGTCAGAGAGTCCATGTGCAACTTGTCATCCAGTAAAATGGAACTCAGGACGCATTGAGCAGAATGTGCAACCCAAAGGGACTGATGTTGAGAAGTAATTTTGCCACATCAATCTGCTCATCTCTGGAGTATTTCAAAGACTTTCCAGTTCACATTTGGTCCATCCATAAAGATTTGGACAAGATTTGTGATTCTGATCGCTGAAATTAAGTCCTAATGTTTTTCATCAACATCTTGAGCTACTGAGTCACTCACAACTTCAGTGCTGATGTATTCAGTCTTCACCTCAGGCCCAACGGATGGCCTAACATGACTTCTCCTTCTCCTACTTAACTGTTCAGCATTAAGATAATTGTTCAGGCTTTCATCAAATAAAATGATATACAATCTTTGCTTCCATACTTTTGGCACAATCTGTTTCTTGATTAAAGGAGCCAGTCCATAAAAGTAAAAGTACAAAGGAGCACTTGAGTTTACTGCACGCAATTCTAGCAGCTACCTGGCTACAATTAGCCACCATTAGCGCCTACACTGCTTGGCTCAGGCTTGGTTTCTGGACACTGCACCCAAATTGGTCCCTTGTTTGATGGTGGACAAGAGACAAGAATTGCAGCTGGCAGTGGATGTCATGTTGGTCAATGGGATGAAAAAAAGGAACTGATAGGGTTAAAAGTTGATTCACACAGCAGCAGTCTGGTGCTTAGCTTCTTTAGCAGAGCTTGCTTGTGCTGCTTCTTCCCTGTTTGAGAAGTTAAATGTTTTGTTTTCAAGGCCAAGTCCAAATTTTGAACAATAAGGTCGTGGTCTTTATCTAGCCATGCCTTATAATTGACCAAGTGACTTAAGACATTGTTATAATGGCAACTTCCTGTCGTTGCTTGAATTTACATTGTGAAAGTACAAGCTGCAACTCGGGGTGAAGCCTGACTTGACCCCACACATAGAACAACATAACGTCAAGGGACATGACTGATCCGTCAGATCCAGCAACTTAACTATATAATAGATTTTTTTTTAGTTGATCTTAACTGAAGGTATTTGTGAAGCAATGTCCTTTCCTTTTTCCATTTTCTCCCAAAACATTTCTAGGCCTGGAAATTGTTATTTTTAAATTCCACCATTTTCCAAGGTTTTTAATAGGCGTTCAGACCCTGCTGATATTGAGGTTACAGGCTGAGTGAGTGTGTCTGATACTTTTTTTTTTCCAAGCTGAAGCAAGTTCAGCTCCCACAAGGTAGGCAGTTATCACTAGGTCTTTTACATCAGTGGACCTTTTTTGCTCTTTTACTGGAGGAACAAAAAATTCTGAGAGCTACTGGATCTGTTTAAGTTAGAAGGCTGTTCTGTATTCACACAACTTTTTTGTGCACGCTGATAAACTCAGTGATCCATCCATTACCCAGTAATCTGCACACTCTGATGTAAAGCATAGTAAACCTGATGGGTGCATTAGTCCACCAATTAATGAATGATGATGATAATGATAATGATGAAGTAGCCCAATTGTTTGGTCATATACCATTTTGACAATCTTAATTATCCATCACAAGTATATTAAAATACAGGTTTGAGTAGGCCTATATGTGTTTTTCTTTTCAAGGTCGTGTTTCTTTCGACATGTGAGCCAGCACTTCTGTGCTCCTTCAGTCAAGGGGGTTTACAGCTAGACCAGCACAAGAGGTGGCGCCATTTTGTAGCAAGTCTTAACCACAAAATGGCTGTTTGAAACCTATTAACCCTTTAGAGGCCAGCCACATCTAGTCCAGTCGACCAGTTCGTATGAACGAGTTCCCCAACAACTTTGAACACAGATGTTCAACATCACAGGAGTGGTCCTGAAGCTGCACATGGGGTCACTGAAGCACCTCTGAGGACTTCAATGATCAGCCTGGTTGCCATCAGCACAAGTTGTGCTGCCTGTCTCCCACGGCACATCGGGGGTGCAGGAGCAGCTGCTGCAGCAAGGAGGCAACCACGGTGCAGTCGCCCGGAAGGACTCGTGCTACCGCCCCGCCAGGCTCTGGCAGCGACAGCCATAGAACAGAGAGGGGCGGGCTCTATCGGATTCTCGTCACCCTCTTATTGGTTGTGACCAGGCAGTTGTATAACGTACGCAGAATATCGGGCACAATGTGTGAAAATGCGCAAATAAAGAAAATGGAGGCTGGTCTGAATCGAGCGCCACTGTCAACAGCGGAACAAGCCGTGTAACGGTAACCATCGTCGTGCGGGAAATACGACGTCTTTTGGACTGAACGACCATCATCAACTCACGGTGGAGAAAGAAAAAAGGTCCCCCGACCATATTTCCCAAGAAAAACGGAAGCCATCGCCAAGGACGAGAATCTTTCTCCGTATAGCTGCTAACAAAGAAAGCCGAGATGTGATGTCTTTCAACGGAGGCCGTTAAGGAATAATTAAAACACGGACAATGTGACGTTAACGTTGAAATCTGATGGTGGAGCACGCGGGAGCAACACGGAGCACTGATCTGGTAAGTGGTCCTGCTCAAGACCAGCTAAGTAGCAGCCATTAACCTAGCTGTTTGGTATGGGTGCTAGTGTGCACTGTGCTGGTAAGTACGATAGCTAGCTAGCTTAACCCAAAACATCAACTAACGTCAATATAAAATAATTTAACACGTGACAAGAGTCACTCCCCACCGTCCTGTCTGCTGTCCTGCGTCTAGGCTGGCTAAAAGTACATCATGCCACAATAACAGTCGAAAGCACAGCAACACACAGCTCTCAGGTATCATACCTTGTAGTTTCTCATTAAAAACTATAACATGGAATGTGTCAAAATGCTCATCTCTGTTATGTAACGTTACCTGGCGCGTGGCAGGTCTGTTGTGTGACTTTGATTAGTTGCTTTTAAGGATGCACGGTAAATGAAATCCAGTGATTTCACCTACAATCTCAGTTAAGTTATCTTGAGTTAAGCATCTTTGTCATCACCTTACTAGTCCCTATTTCTGTTGTCAAGTATTAAATATGTTGCATGAGAAAACTACTTCTGGAAAATGACCAAGTATGCCCACCTCTGACAGAGGTCTGCATTCCAGGTAGCTCAGCAGATAGAGATGAACTGTTAAAAATTACAGTCCAAAATAAAAATAAAAAAATTAATTAAAAACTAAACTAAACTAAACCCTCCCTGTAGAAGAGGACTTCCACCAGCTTAGCCAAAACATAACTTTTGTCGTTTTTTTTTCACTGCATATAAAAAGGTGTAGATAAAAGATTTTTTGTCCAAAACTTGAGATAAACAGATAAATAGCACTAAAGTACCCTGTATCCCATTAACATATGAAAGAGAAGCACTGTCAATCCCTGACCATATTAGTAGTGGCTAGAATGTATTGTTTGACATTACACCTGTATAATCAAATGTAATGTAGTATAACAGCTGCCCCAAAATCTAGCTTTTATAGGCTAACTCTTAACCACTTGAATCATTGAATTTGTAACTAGAT
>JAQLOL010000025.1:16786922-16813992 GCA_029783665.1 Naso thynnoides
TTCCTTCTCATAACCCAACGCACTGCAGAGTCGCTCCTTTTGCAGCTACTAACAGCCTGTCACAGTAGGGCCAGTCCTAGACAGTTTGGGGCCCTGGGCAAGATTAGGATTTGGGGCCCCCAAACTGCTAGGTATCAGTTAACCACCATTACATGTTGTCAGTTGACTTTTGTTATAAAATATTTTGGGGTTTATTTTCTTATTTAGCGAGTGAAATGTATGCACCACACAGCCAGAAAAAGAATGTCCTAGGCAGGGTAAGTAGGAATTGATATGGGGCAAGTAGATTTGAGAAGTACTTGCCTTGCAGGGCAAGTAGGAAAAAACCTAAATGTCGGACCCTGTAAGGTATAAATAAGTGGCATTTTTTTAAGTCTTCATTTGTCTTGCTTTTTTATATATTGCATTATCGTACGATGGACTTGTTCCTGAGGTATCATATGATGAGGTTTTGATATCATTACATCCCTACCAAACGCTAGCCTTTTTGGCACAGATACAGTGAAATAGTTTTGTAGCTAGGAGTGGGCCGGTTTCCAGTTTCAAGGTATATCACAGTTTTGAAAAATTCACAATTTCTAAACCATGTATATTTTCTGCCATACCGCTCCTGAGGTATGAGCTGTTCCACGTCTAAGACAGACACTGCATTCAGGATTTCCTGCAGCGCTTTATAGTTTAGACGTCCACCTTGACAACACACACCCTCGCCTTAACTGTGTTAGTGTGTTGATCTCTCAACACAGCACAACTTAATTAATTGTACTTCCATACTGCAGTACTGCAGTAACATGTTGATTTATCACACTGGAAAGGAAAACTCTTTACCTTCACAGCCCTAGTATTTGGCGAAGATAACTTTGTGATTCATTCAATGTAATCTTGTAGAATATGCTCTTAGGTGAGAAACTAAAACAAATAGGCTACAGTTGTTTGAAGAATAAATGGAAGAAATCTATATTAAATAGAAGAAATATGTTTGGTATTGTTTTTCAGCAGAAAAGGATTCAGTTATTTATGTTTTGAGCTTGCTGAACTGCAGGTTTAGGCTCACTTCAGTGACTATTTTAATTTTATTTAGAAGAATTCAATTAGGTATTTTATTAATTTAATTTAACATATATGTTTACTGTTCCAAATATTCTATATGTTGTTTAAAGATAAAATAATGATAGATTGTGTTGAATAGATTGTGTCAATGGAAAAAAAAAAAGTTTGTTACCCAGACCTTTCAAATAACACATTTTCAAGCTGTAATCACCATGCACGATATCCTAAAACTGATATTTTTGCCTAAGGTTAATCATATTGAAATTTCCGTACCGGGCAATGCCAACAGATGTCCCTTCTTTGGAACACCCTTGCTTATCTACACTGAATGAGTAATACCAGCATAATGTCGCTCGTTGAAATTGAACTGGTTCAAATTTAACTGTTGTTTCAACAATCAAATTGATACAGTTCACGGGAGAGCATACTGAGACTTGGAAATGCCATAAGCTTCCCCGTCTTGGAAAAATACAATTATCATTGTTTTTCCAGTGCAATTTCCCAATGTACTTCTATTCGAGCCCTACAAGGTTCGCAAGTATTGTAGAAAGCTGGACCAAACAGTGAAATTATTGTCTGTATGTTCCTGGTCCATGGAAAACAGCTTGCAAATTGGACCTAAGGTCCAAAATAGCTAAGTTATCCTTTAAGCCATATCATGATACAGTGAAATCAGCTGTAGGGGCCTACTAGTCTCATATCACAGTATTGATGTAATAGCTGTATATTTCCTTGCCCTAACTGGATTTGTGGTTGTGTTGCTAGAACTTGTGTAGCAACTGAACCTGATGTAGGACAAGTCTAGTACAGCAGTCAGAAATGGAAGACAAGGTGGTCGTAAAGATTGCTTTTTCTTTTTGATATATCAATGTGCTAATTCAATTACCTAGCATGTACAATTCCCTAACACTGGAAGACCGAAAAGAAATGCTGCCTTTATTACCAGCTCAGCCTGTTTTCACTTTGTGTATGTGCTTCATCAAGATTTAAAAGTGTTCCTAGAGGGCTTATTTTAAGTGGACCTATCGCAAAAGTATTTTTGAGAACTGATTAGTACCAGTAATAACAAATGAGTATTAATGGTACTAATGGATTGTTACGACAATATTACGACCATGATTTCCAAAAAAGTAGGTGTGACACTGCAAAACATGAAAAAACCCAGAATGTCATAATTTGCTAATCCATACATCGTACCAGAGCATGTGAGCGGAGCGGAGCGGGAGCATGCGCGAAAAATTTTAGGTGGAGCTGTGAGCGGATTTTTAAACAGTTTGGAGAATTGTAGAGGCACCGCTCAACTCTGCTCCAGTGCCACTCACATTATGTCTAGACCTGCCTGAGTGCATGTCGCTTACCTGCATGAGTGTGCGCAACATGGTGGGTTTTTTTCTTCTTTTCAAAATTACAATTAGATTTAAGGGCTGTGACCTCAAATACAAACCTCAGGTTTATGAGGAAAAAGACTGACTGGGAGGAGTGACGCGCCCCACGGCTGCTTGCAAGATGCGGTGGGGATTTTTTTTTCTTTTTCTTTCTTTTTTTCCCTCTCTTTCTGTTTTTGTGAGCGGAGGGATTTTGGAGTGGAGCTGAGTAAAATCTGTGTTGAGCTGAGAGCAGGATAGAGTGGAGCAGTGTGGATCGCTGGAGCGCACGTCATGGATGAGCTGTGACCAGTGATTCATCCCGCTGAGCAATTCTAAAAAAGGAATAAGTCAAGCCTAAAATTTGGAATGAGTCAAGCATAAAATTTGTTTTCATTTGCTCTATTAAATCATAGTGGAAAATACGAAAAAATAGCCATCAAGTTGACACCTTTAAGTTTCTTGTTCTGTCTAACCAACAGTCCTAAACAAAAAGAATCTAAATTTTGAGTTATGTAAAACAGTAAAAGCAGTAAATCCATCCTTTTTGGAAACTGAAACCCAGAAAATGTTTGATATACTGGGTAACAATTACTTGAAGCAAATAATTTTGTCTCCCCTGTTGTGAGCAGACCTAGATCTAGTTGGTATCGCTCCACCTTTTGCACCAGACCTCTTTCTCCATTTCATGTGGCAAAAATAGTTGCTAACTGTCACTAAGCCTCCTGCCTTGGCCCATCACCTGGTTAGTGGTGTATCAAACTCTTGTGAACCCGTTGCAGTCAACCACATAGCTTGGTGATTCACAGGGACAAACAAAACCCTCTTAATTACAAACTGGTGTCAATTGTAAGTCCATCTCAGGGCAGTTGATTTGTTGTGGCTCAATAGATTTTCACAATAATAATACTATTCCATTTTTTTCCCCAGGTTCCCATTTTGACATAAGCCACATCATCCTGCGCAGTCCTAGTCCTTTTATGTTCAAGAAAAGGTAAGGTTCTTCTATTCAGTGTTTTTTTTTTATGTGTGTCTGTGTGTAAGAAAATGTGACAATTTTTTGTTTTTGAGTTTGTCATTTATGTCCTTGTGTTTTCAGGATTGGGTAAAACATCAGACTTCCAGTCCCTGCAGAAAATGGCTCATGGGTGGGATTCATACTTCCCTAACCTTTCACCTGTGTCATCAGATCCAGGTACTTTGAGAAGAACATCAGACTCAGAGGGAAGTCTTTCCCAGCATATAGAGAACTTAATTGGACAGAATGACTTTCCTGGCCAAGTGATTTCAAATGAAGCCCCTGAAGGAACTTCAAACTTCAACTCAAACTATTACTCGAACCCAGATGGAAATTCCAGCTCAGACTGTGTGTATCAAAGGTATTACAAGGAAACACCATGGCGAGCTGATGGAAGTCAAATGGAAAAGGATCACTTGCCAAGTTGTGGAAATGGTGATATAGATTTTCCCACAGATGGATTACCAACATCAGAATCTTTTTCTCCATCTTTTGTAGCAGATTTACAAGGACTTAAGCAAGACTGTGGAATGTTAGCTCCATCATTTCTTGAGGACTATTCAGATGTCAGTAGCTGCTCAGATGCAGACGTTGTTGAAACAAGACCTTCCTGTAAATTCATGGCAAGTAATTCAGTTCCAAATCCTAAAACTGATATGACTTTAAAACACAGCTCATCAGAATGGCTTTTCACTGATACAGGAAATTTAACGTTTCCAACAGAGAGTCTGTGCCCTAATTTGTCAGAGACTAATGTGATTTTGCAAAGTCCATCAAATGTGAAGGCAGGAGAAAACAACATAGTTGAATGTGCACAAGACAAAATGGAAATTCCAGAAAACACCTCTGCTTCTTTTAATATGGTGACAACGACGAGGAGTGAAACCAAAGGGGATAAAAATAACTGTGATGGTTCTGAAGGTCAGAAACACCAAGAACAAGCTGAGAGAGACCTCATTCAAGGAAAATATTCAGTCACCTCTAGAAGAAGCCATGAAAACTTTACTGATGATGCAACAGAGAAGTACCCAAATGGTAATGAGAAGGCACAGAACACAGAAACTGCGTTAACTACCATGACTGCTTGTGACAATGAGCAAGAATACTCAGATGAAAAGGTTCTAAGAAAGGAAATGAAGGAATCATTCAACCAACAAAATGAGGGATTTGTAAATCCCAACTCCACAGATGGGGAGGATATAAATCTGCAAGAAGACAAGCAGAACAAAACTGAAGTCCTACAAGGGGGGAAACAAGAATCGGATTCATTGAAAAATGAGAATTTTGATGAGCAGAAGTCACCAAATCCCCTCTCTATTGCTGGTCCATATGAAAATACACAAACTGACTGTCAGGATAAAGAAATGCAGCCAAACACCTCTCAATCTTCAGATCCAATGGTTATCAAGAAGTCTGATTATAAAAATGCTACTCATGAACAGAAAGATTGCACGAGTGCCTTGAAAAGCAACAGTAATGATGCTGAATCCGTTTTGCAGTTACCTGAGCATCGGTCTACCAAAAGTGTTGCTCATGACAATGTTTCTTGGAAACCTGCTGTAGTGAATGATGGTCTTCTCAATAATGCCAATGACAAGAATGAGACAAAGGTTGAAACTCAGTCAGGTTCCTGCTCAGAGCCAAGCAGCTCTAACAAAGACAACAATTCCTGTCTAGAAAAAGAAAAAGGATGCACAAGTACGGTAGAGAAGACTAATTCTGTTTCTTCAGATCCAGGATGTTATGGTCCTGGTGTCAATAGTGACAGTCCTTTTATTGATACTAGTGACAAGAGTAAGCAAGGTATTGCTAGCCATGGTGAATCCTGCTTACAGCTCGATAGCTCCATTGTAGACATAAATCCCTCTCTATTTAAAGAAATGACAAGTTCACAAGAGTTGAAAACCACAACTTTACCCACAGATCCACATTGTAGCGGCCCTGTCCTAATGAATGACAGTAAAGAACAAAGTGTCACTAATACCTTAAGCACAGATTCCAGTCCCTGTCTAGAAAAGAAAAGAAGTGCAGAAGTGAAGACAAATGCCACTTCTTTAGATCAAGGTTCTAATGGTCTTGGTGACACAAGTGGTAGTCTTTCTATTTATACCTGCAGCAAGAACAATCCAGGCATTGCTAGCGATGTAGAATCCTGCTTGTTGCCAGCTAGCTCCATCATCGACACAAATTTCTGTCAAGAAAAGGAAATGACACATCCAGAGAAGAAAACCACAACTTCCCTTACAGATCCAGATGGTAGTGGCCCTATCCTGACTAGTGACAATAAAATACAAAGTGGCTTTAAGAGTTCAAAATTGAGCTTACACTTCGACACCTTAAGCACAGAAATAAATCCAGCTCCATGCTTACAAAAGGAATGGAAAAGTCCAACAAATAATCTAAGTACGTTCTCTTCTCCAGATGAACAACAAGCACTACATAAGGGTCCACAAGCCCTAGAAACAAAAAGTCTTAGTGGAGCCGTGGCTGAAATTGCAAGAGAATCATTTGAAGAACTGGACGGATCTACAGAGGAACCATCGTTGCTTGGTGTGCTGTATGGTGAACCTCTGTCAAGAGAAGACTCTTCATGTGACACTGATGAAACAAACCTCGACACAAGTCAGTATGACAACACTATTTTCGCCAAGCCTGACAGTACCTACATTAATCACTCAGAAGGACAAGCAGCTCAACTAAAACCCTCCATACAGATGAGAAAACATCTGCAACCTGTTGTAATATTGAAAAACATAGAGTCAACAAATGAAACAGCTAACTCATATCACTGCGCAGATTGCCAACACACAACGCAGAGTGTAGATCATCTGATTGAACACCATCATTGTTCCCATTTATTGTACAATTTCCAGTTTTGCAAGTCTTGTGATCTCTACCTTATGAATGAACAAGCAGAAAAACATTTTTGTGGAGTATCCAAGGACAGCCTTCACTTTTGTTCTGATTCCAGCTCACAGATGAAAAGAAAACGCCAAGGGCGCCACAGGTGCACTAAATGCAAACTCATATTTTCAAAAATAGTCCAATATATCAAACACATGCGAACTCACACTGGTAAAACACCTTATCAATGTGATGGATGTGGACTGTACTTTGCACAGACATGTAGCCTACGAAGACATAAGCGTGTACCTGGTAGGTGCAAGCAGTCCAAATTTCCAGGTACAAATTCTGATGACGTTATCTGTGAAACAAAAACACCACCCAAAAAGGACTTTATGCAGAGTAAGCCATGTACAAACCTGACTGAATGTTATGTAAAGCTTGTTGACATATCCAAAACTCATTTGTGCAAGTTATGTAGTAAAGGCTTCTTGACTGCAGAAAGGGCCAAAAAGCACTTCTACAATGTACACAAGGGAAAGTCAAGTCAATCAATCTCGAAACATGGTGGGAAAAATCAAAAAGAAGAAACTCAGACAAGAGGAAAATATAAATGTCCTCTTTGTCCACGGCTTTTTAAGTACTCGTACAACAGGAGTCGACATTTCCGTGACTGTGTGAGAGAATCTGTATATGGTGGCAAGGGAAAAATAAATGGTAAATATCAATGTCCCTTGTGTTATGCTACTTTCACTTTACCATCCAACAGACATAGACATATTAATACAATTTGCCTCAAAGAATATGTTAGTCGGCTTGCGAAAGAATCTGCAAAGTTAAGGCAGGAGGCTGAACAGAAAAAAACGAAGGAAACTGAACAGAAAACACTGTCAAAAGAAAATAAACAGGAGACAAGACAACAAGAATCCCCAGCTGTAACAATCCCCAAGACTGTACCACATTACAAATGCAATGTTTGTCCAGCAGTTTTTTGTCATGCTTCTGGAAAGTACAAACATATGAAGAAGCATGAGTTGTTTAAACTCACTGGCAAAATGTTCAAGTACAGGAATTCAGTTTTCTCTGCGATGTCTAAGTCAGCAACACTAAGTTGTAAAAAGACTGAAGAAAATAAGAATAACTTGAAATCAACTGTTGCTAATAGCAGTCTTGCTCTGAGCTGCCATTTTTGTGGAAAACGTTTTGGTACATCCCAGTCACTGAGGAAGCATGAGCGCAATCACAAAGGTGAAAGACCATACCGTTGCCTTGAATGTGGAAAAGGATTCAAGAAACGTGCATATCTGATTGGTCATAAAATTGTACATCAGAGGAGGATACAGTGCACAGTCTGCAGAAAAATTCTTCCAACTGTTGGAGAACTGATTAAGCACAGAAGCTCACATCTTAATAGAGGAATGCTTCAATGCCCAGACTGCCATCTTCAGTTTCAGTATCCTGCATATCTCCTCAGGCATCTAGAAAGTCACAAAAATAGAGAAAACAGAGCACCCAAACTTGAAGAGGGACTGCAAATAAAGCCAGAGCAATCCTTGGAGCCTGAGAAACAGCAAAGTGGACCAAAGCAACAGCAATGTTCCTTGTGCAAAGAGGTCTTTAATGATTCCCAGGTACTGAGAAAACATTGTCTTACACACATATCAGGGTCCTCATCAAAACAGTGTCCTTTTTGCAAACATAATTTCAATAGTCGCCGCTATTTGCTGCGCCACATGGTGAAACACACAGGAGAAAAACCCTTTTCCTGCAGTAACTGTGGAAAACAGTTTTACCGTGACTTCAACCTTAAACTTCACAGTGAGAAGTGTTTGCCTGTATCTGACTCTAAGACAAAGAGATTGCATCAGTGTTCCTATTGTCCTCGGGCATTTTCTAAGAAAATCCACCTGAAAAGACATCTCCGTGGCCACAAGGCAAACTCTCTGCTTCTATGCTCAAGGTGTGGGCAGTACTTTGGATTTACAAAATTCAACCAACATCAAAAAAACTGCATGGACACAGACGTTAACATGGGCTCATCGGCTCCTAGAAACAATTTCAGTAAAAGCAACTCTCAAGCAAACCAGAATGTTCACAAAAGTGCTTTACATTCCAATACAACAAAAATGCTTCAATTCAAATGTTCTCACTGTACACAGAGGTTTAGATACAGATCATTACTCTTGAGACATCTTGTTTCACATACGGGTTTGCAACCCTATGCATGTATACACTGCGGTCACAGATTTAGAAGTCAGACAATGTGTTTGCAGCATGAGGCTTTCTGTGATGGTGTTTACAAAGAAGGGCTGTCAAAAGTCAAAAGTGATGTGGCGAAACAATTGTCAAATATCCCAACTCTCAGAGAGGCAGCACAGAAGTCCCAAAAGGAAGGTGAAGCTGAGTATAAGTGCAAATTCTGCACCAAGACTTTCATGAAACCACGAAACCTGAGACGTCACATTTTGACCCATAATGAAGTGAAGCCATATCGCTGTAAAGCATGCGACAGCTGCTTTTCAAGGTATGATCATCTTAAAGTACATCAGACTCGTTGCAAAGAAAAAAGATCAAGATTGGAAGTCTGCATCCCCAAAATCAGTTTAGATGATGTTGGCAAGGGTTGGAAAAATAAATTTGGCTTTGAGCCTGTTAAGAAACAGGAGACATTCGATTGTGAAGTCTGCTCAAGGAGCTTCTCATCTCAGTCTAAACTTTCCCGACACAACACAATGTACCACGTTACAAAATTATTCAAGTGCACATGCTGTGGCACATCGTTTGCTCATGAAAAAACCCTGAAAAGACATAGAAAGATGAAAAGATGCAGGAATATCTTCAAAGAAAGAAATGCTTCTCCATCCCTCGGAACTAATACACCAACGGAAAATGTGATAAAACCTCTTAGTGGGGTGAGGAACAGAATTCTTGCAAGAATCCAACCTCATTTTGGCAAAAAGTACAAATATATATGCAGTTATTGCCCCCGTGCTTTTGGGAACAGCTATCAATTAAGAGTGCACACCCGCCTGCACACAGGAGAGAGACCATATGCCTGTGATTATTGTTGTCAGAGATTTATCAGGAAGGATTATTTGCAGCGCCATTTGCCAAAATGCACCAAAAAAACACAACAAAATAAAGTCCTCTGTGAAAGATGTGGTGTATTTTTCCCCCAAGTCAAGCTGGAAAATCACAAAAAAAGTTGCACTTCAACACCAAGTTTATCGAAGTCAATGGTTTGCCAAAGCCAACAGTCAGCCTCTCAAAGCCCACCAAAAGGCTTCTCGTGTGCATATTGTAGTTCTCGTTTTTTACTGTTTTCACAGCTCCAAGAGCATTTTTTAAGCGCACACAAAATGGAAACTGTGGTTCCACCAGCATCAACTGCTCCCCTACAACACCATCTGTCAAAAATACAGAAAATCAAAGAAGAGCCTTTGGATGAGAATTGTGACAAACAACTTAGTGATGGTGCTAACTCAATCCGTAAACTGGATACAGCTCTTGATAAGGAGCTTGCCAGACCATTTTCCTGCCAAAAGTGCAATATGTCTTTTGTAAGTAAGGCTGGATTAATGGGTCATCAGCGTTCACACACAATGGAGCATCCATTTAACTGTAAAACATGCAAGAGGGGCTACTGGAATAAAAGTCTTCTCCGTAATCACTACAGGAAATGTAGATTTGGACGTGTTTTGGACAGGAAAGCAACCAAGCAGCTGGAAGTCCCTTTGAAAGCAAAGATTGATTTTGAACTGAATGAACCGTTCAAAAAGGGCCCCGAAACAAGTGGTTCTGAGATTTTGAGGACCAACTTGTCTTGCAAAAATGACTTTATAAATGAATCCTCACAGAATTCAGAAGAAAATGAGGTGCAAGGCAGCCCAAGGAAAGAGAAGAAAACAGTGCAATACCAATGTTCAGAATGTGATAAGAGCTTCACGGATGGCTTAATGCTTATTAGTCACCTTGAAGACCATGGAAGACAGGAACAAGAGAAAAAGCGCAATACATGTACAAAGTGTGGGCGGGTGTGCTCCAGTCAAGGAAATCTTGAAAGACACATGAGGATGCATGGAATTAATAAGAAAAACTCTTGCCGCGACTGCTCCAAGACTTTTTTCACCTTTACTGAGTTAGAAATGCACAGAGCATGTCATGACCAAAGTAGACCTCATGCTTGCAAACTGTGTAATCAAAGGTTTTTGACGAGACCATCTTTATGTAATCATTACAGGGAAGACCATCCAGATGACATATATAGTTGCCGTTTCTGTAACAATACCTATGCAGTCAAAAAGTCACTGGTAAGACACTACAAAAAATGGCATCAAAAAGAGCAAAAAGATCATGGGAGAACTGTACAGGAAACAAACAGTGCTGAACAACAGTCCAGCAGTCAAGTCAGTACAACAGGTGAAAGTGACGAGGATGAAAATAATAGCAGTGAGGACAGCGACTCAGACTCTGCACCATACTTCCCATGTCATGTGTGTGGCAAGACATTCCCAACATCAGAAAGCCTTGAGGATCATCAGAAGTGTCACCTAGGTGAAAAACCACATGAATGTGCAGAATGTGGTCGATGTTTTTTCCAGGCATCCCAGTTGCAGCAGCATCAACGAATGCACAAATCTGAATTTCAGTGTCAGGCATGTGGCAGAGGCTTTGTCTCTCTCTTTGCACTTCGGAAACATAAGCACACTCATGGAAAGAGCCGTCCATATCGCTGTTCCAAGTGTGACTTCAGTTTCACAGGACCCTCACAGTTAGCAGAACACATGTCCACCCACCGTGAAGAGAACTTCCCTTGTGACATATGCAATCGTGTGTTTCGCTCCAAGAGTAGTAGGGCTGAGCATCGGAAAATCCACTCCAAGTCAGACGACCATCATCCACCTTCAGTTTCATTGAAAGAACACACAAATTCTGCCTCAAGCTCTGAAAGCTCCTCATCCTTCAACAAAGATCTGAAATATCGCTGCGGTGTTTGCAATGACCGTTTCAGAGACCCCGAGAAGCTTTCAGAGCATGGTTGTATGGCAGCCAAAGAGCGACCATACTCATGTTTGGACTGCAATAAACATTTTCTGCATTCATCTCACTTGAAAAAACACAGGACTACCCATAAACTATCATGGTCTAGAAGTGAATATCCATGTAGTCGATGCAACAATAGTTTTTCCTCCCCTCAACTCTTCTATAGCCATCTTAAGAGCCACACTGATACTGGAGCTGGAGTTAAAAGCAACAGTGAAGGTAAAGATGGAGGTACTTCACACAGTTTCATATGTCCAGTTTGCCATCAGTGTTTTGCCAGTGCCCCTGAACTGATTGCTCATTTTCCCACACATCCTGACAGTACATTTGAATGCAAAATTTGTAAGATGACATTTTCCTCTGGAGATAAGCTTGAAGAACATAAACGCTGTCATCTGACCTCAGCCACTGAATTTGAATGCACAGTGTGTGGCCAGGGCTTTTTGGGAAGGGATGCTTTCCTCAGGCACCACTGCTCCAGTCAACAGCACACAACAATGGAGAACTCAAATCTATCAGCTCAAACATCTCAGCCAAATTATCATCCAGCACAGGGAGAGGAGGAGGAGATCGATGTTACAGGAGAGGACTTGTACTTTTGTCCTATTTGCTCAATGCAGTTCTCCTCAAAAAGTAGTCTATTGGAGCATCAAAATAAGCAGCACTCAAATGAGAAGCCATTCAGATGTGAACTTTGCGGGAAAACATTTGCATTGAAGCGGTACCTTACAAGCCACATGCAAAGGCATCGTCCAAGATCTGCTGCTAAAGACACAACTCAGCTGGCAGAAAACAAGCTGAAATGTATCCAATGCCACACCGAGGTTGATACAGCAAAAGAGCTGTCTTTGCATATGAGATGGCATGCTGAAAACGAAGTTGGAGAGTACCGTTGTGATATGTGCTACAAGTCTTTCAGCCAGTGGTCTCACCTGAAGAAACACCAAGAGAGTCATGTTGGCCAAGTTGTATATGAATGCACCGAATGTGACAAAGCCTTTGCTTTTCCTCACCTTCTTGAGGAACATCAACAGACTCATGCTGGATCTTCTTAGAAAAGGTTGTTAGATACCATATACCTTAGCCTCCTTTTGAATGACTAAAGTAAAGTAACTTGAAATCCTTTCCATGCCTTACATCTCACTGTGTACCTCTACTTGTAATCATGATTTAGATCCAGTTTATATTTTTGGTCCTTGTTGCATCCTTATAAAAGCTCTTGACTTGTTAATATGATAGGACTTCTTGTTATGAGTTTCTATTGACATTGTGTATATTTCTAGTACTAAAATTGGAATTTGTATACTGGAAATTAGACACAAGAAGTTTCCTGACAGTGTTTGTAAATCTATAACAAAATTGTGTAAAGTTGTGTGATGTTGATATCGATACTGTGTGATTAACACAGACTAAGCATGATGATTAGATAAGATGTTCAGGAAATGTCGGACATGGGCTGAAACTTTTTGATCTAATATGATTGTTTTTTTATTTTTGACATTTATTTTTTTAAATAGTTGAGTCAGTTTTGTTTACAGTACGTAAAATTCGAACTAGTGATTTATTCTGTTTGTATTTTCTATGGCTAATGTTCAAAAGATAATTTTGTAATTTTTAGTTAAACATTTCTTTGTGTTTGTCATGGGTTGCATTTTTACTATTGATAAGCATCCTGTACAGACATTTGAAAGATGTTCTAATTGAATATTTTCACAACCCAAGGATGTTACTTTCTTAAGAAATTTGAGTTGATGAATCAGAGAAGTAAAGTCAACTAGAAAAAAAAATGTGTGGAAGTGTTATTTGTAATTTTATGAACATTGGGAAAGAAATTGTCAGTTTATTCTAAAACACTCTTCAGAAAATCAAAATAACTGACTTTAAGAAGTTCTACAAACACAAGTTAGAGCTAATATGAAAGAAATCTGTTTGTGTGAGTCAAGATAATTGAAGGTATATTACAGTCCAGATGAAGTAAAAGAGGCTGTTATTCAGTATAGGAATGAAAGTCACCAAATACTACTGCAAAAAACAGAGTTCTTTGTGTAATCTGTAAATGAGGATTGGGAGGTACAAGAGCTGAAATTGAGTTGTTATCCTGAGTTTGAGACTGGTTCTATGTTCATTGGAAGTAGTGAAATTGGTTTACATGTATAACATCAAACAACATTTGAATATGACCTTGGGACCTTGATTTGTCAAACAAAATTGTTGCTTATACTAGAGACTACTGTACCACAGTACTAAGACTTCTAGGAGACTCCAGCTGTTAATGTATGTCACCCCCGGATAACACTTCATTTAGATTGCCCTTTGACAGTTTATGGAATATTTCTAACATCTCAACAATGCATCAGTTGACATCCAACAATTATGACAACAATATTATAACCAAATGATGTTAAAATGTTACAAATACTCCATAAACGAACCAAAAAAAAGTGTAAACCCAGGGATGGAATTGTGATTTCAAAGGTGGGGGGATACAGGTAGCACAGATATAAATGCCGAAGGGAGGGGGGACTAAATAACCTGCCCCTCAAAATAATGTGCTATGTACAAGGTTGTCATCGCATCTTTTTAATTCAAGGTATGTTGAAACAGTTCAGGCCATGACATTTTCAATTTAACTTTGAACAGGAGTAATAGATTTTAATATGTAGGGAAATATGCAACAAAGAATGTGGAAATCACCACCCCTGTGGTAGGCTGGCAGCATATCCAGGCAACACCGTACCTCTCAATGTATATTTGCTGGTTTGGACTTGGCAAAAATCGGTACATAAATTAGATGGGTGTATGTATTATGTTGGCTGCCTTTCTCTCTCTAAAATACTTTATTAAATATAGTGAACTTCTTTTTTCTTTGATCGTAACTATGTTTTTTGAAAGGAAATTTAATGGTAAAAATGCCCAGTGTGGTCCAAGATTATATTTTCATTGCAGTCAACTCTATTAAATTACATAAATTAATAAAAATAAGTTTTTTAATAGCATTTAAAACATCTTAAATGCTTAGCAACAATTACCACACTGGTACCTGTGCTTATACAAGAAAGCAATCGTAATCATATAAAATGCAACAATTTTAATGAAAAAAATAAATAAAATTCAGAAATATTAAATATAGAACATATATCCTGACTTGTTGCCATGTTTTAATGGCATGATTTAGCACTTGTTGCCATGGTTTAATGGCATGATTTAGCACCCTCAGTCTGGATGAATAAGACTTAAGCACTGGTTCAGGTGAACAGAGGGTGCCATAGAAGGTGAGTTTCAGGTCATTATACTTACAATAATGGATCCAGTAATCCCGGTTTATGTAAAAATACTTTATTTTCCTGGTCTTAAATAAACAAATATCCTAGATGTTCCAGTAATTGTGTTTAAAAGGTCCAGTTTACTGACTATCAGTGTTTCAGACCCCAGTATGTCAGCAATCGGGCAGTTTCATGGATACTGAATAATTAAAATAATATGAAAATGTTTATTTCTGTCATCATGTTATCTACTTTTACGTATAACCGCTGTAATGCTGTGCAAGAAGGATAATGTGAATCAGTCAAAGTGATGTGGGCCTAGTCTTTTCTGACAGCCCTCATCATTTCTGTCACTGCAGCTGTCTCTGTGTACTTGACTGTGCTGAGGCTACATTTATTTGCTTGATTTAGGCAAGTCAAAGGAAATCAAAAGATGCAAGTTTAGCAAGTTGTCCTCAGGGACATGACTTTAAACCAAGGATGTCACTGACCAACTGTTACACATTTAACTACAAACAGTATTTTGGAAAGGTTATGCATGTAATGTAGATCAACTGCATAGGTAGAAATTGAAGCATAGCTAAATGAAGTGCAGAAGAATTTTCCCCCAAAAGGCAAAAATGTGAATAAAAAACAAAATATAAATTGTGTGATGCTAATCTTCAGTTTAGTAGCCTGGTAATAGTAGCTTAAGCACAAAGATAGCACTACTATTACAGCACCCAGCTGCCATGTCCAAGGATGGCTCACAACCAACCAACAATTGGTCCAAGGTCATCATAAATATGGTGTACCAAATGATGAAGGACACTCTCACACTTGGCTCAGTTACCCCTGTAGTGCCAAAGCAAGATTGCCCTCCCTCTCCTCTCTCCCCCCCTCCAGCCTGCACTCACATTGTTCCAGTCTGGCCCGAATTTAAGGCAAACCCTCCACACATTGTGCTTGTGCATGCTCATCTGTACCGTGCCAAAGCGCCCCTCTTCCAATCATGCCAGGGCTGACAAGGAGCCCTTATACTGGTCAAACAAACTAGACCGTGGGTATCAAATGTGCTTGGGCACTGTATGTGTTGCCTAATGTGGGTGCACCCTAAGACTGTTGTTCTGGTAAATTTAGTTGAAGGCTATTGAGAGCTACTGTGACTAAAGGCACTGAAAAACTCTTAAAAGGGAAGAAGGATGTGCTAAAAGTCAAATTATCTGGGGTAGACAAGCTTGCTCCGACCACTAACTGTTAAACAGCACTTACAAATAAAAGTTAACATTAACATTTCATCATACTACGTGACACTACATCAATGCTGACTGGGAGATGTGGTCCAATGCACTGCTCACTCAGAGCCTCTCTGTTCAGCAATCTTAGGACAACCTCACAGATAACCTGACCAGTGTGTTGGCCTGCTTCCACGATAACACCAACAACATTGTGACAGCATCAGACTGAAAGGCAAGTGCCTCTTTCATTTCATGTTTTTGTTTTTTTGTAAAAATCAACTAGTTAGTTACCAGTTAATGGATGCTAATTCTATTGTGTGTGTGTGTGTGTGTCTTTGGGAAAGTAGCAACACAGAGAAGTTAATTTCTTTTTAATTAATGCATACTGAGTGCATCTGGTTGACGAAAGTCAACGTATTAGTCCACTCAGTGGGTATATTGTGAGAGATCTGGTCTACTGGTTCACTCACCAGACCATGCATGTTAAATTGAGCATTGGTATATCAGCCAAATTTGGGGTTAGCAATGGTGTCAGGCAGGTGGGAACTCTGTCCCAAGTTTCATTTAATTTAAACATGTTGATGATTTATCTGTGCAACTGAGTGCCCGCAACATAGGATTCATGATTGGTGAAAATCTTGTGAACCATCATATGTATCAAATGACCTTGTGATACTCAGTCCAAGCAGTGCTGGCCTACAAGAGCTTCTTGATATACAGTATGTAATAGTATATGGTGTGCAAAGACACAAAAAGGCACAGACATGCACATTGCCAGGTTCAGCACAGACAATTAATGCCTTTTTCCTCCTCCCTATTGCTGTATGTGTGTGTGAGAGACTGATAAAGAACCACACACCTTCACTGTGTTAATATTCCTGCATTTGAAATTAAAGTATCATCTACCAAATTCTCTGTCCAGAATCACTCCATCCTCACACTGGGTCCAAAAAACAAGTATTTCCTTATTCCTTTGTGTATTTCTTTATCATTATTACTATTGTCCAACTGAAAAGCAGAGTTGTATAAGATTTGCCACTGCAGGCGTAATCCAAAAACAAGCAACATTTGTCCAACCTAGTAAAGTGTACACTGTTTCCTAACTTGACAGAAAGAAGAACATATTTACAGGTTTATTTCTCACAAATTTTTGCATTTTCCAAACTTGCAAATTTAGAGTTTGAAACGTGCAAATTTATGACTTCATATAGTCAGAATATTGGGAAATTGAGAGTTTGAAACAAGCAATGTGATATGTATTTTTACTATATTTTTTTCTCCTGTCTTGTATCTTATTGTATTTCTATGGGCCTGAGTCTACTTGTAAAGACTGGAGGCATAGAGGGATGGACTGACTGAATTTAAAATTAAACACAGCTGGCCTCACCAACCTGAAGGCAAAGTACGATGATCTTGGTACCGGAAAAGCCCTGGTTTCCGGTTGTAGTCTTTTGTCATCCATGTAATTAACAGTGGACTGTTCACTGTCAACGGCGTGTAAACTGGCTACTTGTGAAAGGATTTGCTGTTAGACATGGTCTCTCAACTCCAACTCCAGTCTTGCGTCGGACTGTAGCACTCAGAGAAGGAAGCAGATACGGAAATTTGCCTTCTCCAACAGAAGCCCAAGAATAATGTGGTTTCCCCCAGAGGCTGTATCGCTGTCTACCGGAAGTCAGACGGCGAATGCAGCCGATGGGTCCCGAGATTGAGCTGTAAATAACAAGTTCATATTAACTGCCTGTGTGAGATACACTTTGGTCTTTGCTTTAAGAGAAGTCACTGCCCAGATGTGCTTCAGCTAGTGTATTCCTGTTTTCTCTTTGCTGCAGATTGCTAAGGAAGTAAACACTAAAGCCTCACCTCCAGGGCGCACTATCAAAAATTTGTGTATAACTCAAAAAGAACTGGCAGCAATATGATACTTAACATTAAACATTCTTTAACATTCTTCAAACCTGCTAGATCAGAGAACTCCTGCGTGGACTGACTGAGATGTGGGAGAAATCTAGGACAGTAAACAACGTAAATGTTACCTCCATATCCTGAAAATGTCAATAGGCTACAGTTCATAGCTTGACAGGAGGTGCTGTGAGTCAGAAAAGTCCTGCTGCTATACAGGGTACAAATTGGGGTCTTATTTCACCTGACAAGCACTTGCTTTATTCAAAAGGTTGAGAAAGGCAGTTAGGAAGTATGAGGCCCTGTGTGCGCAGAGTAGGAAGCAATTGCATCACGTGTATTTTAAAAATAAACTGTTTCCCATGTCATTAAGATACAGTAGCATAAGACAATATGTTTATTCGATGTTACTGGACCAAGTGCACCTAACATCTCACTGGGTATAGTACCATGAGATTCTGTCTGGACTGTTTGCATCCCCTCATCTCCTGCAGCATTCAAGAGCTGTCAGGTTAACGAAGTGTACAAAGTCAACCTGAAAAACTGAAAATCTGGATGAAAGAATCTAAAGATGAAAGTGATGTGAGCTATATCGAAAGCTCCATACATGCAATTTATTTATTTATTTATATTTATTCAAAATTTATCCTACCGATGTCTTTGATTTTTTTTATTTAATTTGTTGTATTAAAAATATTTATACAGTTGTGACTTTTTTTTTTACTTCAAGGCCATGTTATCATTGTGTTGTGTGCAGAATTTGCACCAGAATTTAGTCCCAGCTTTTTCAGTACTGCAGCATGTCCAAGAAAGTCTTGCAATAACTTCTCCCGGTAATTCTACATTGTTATGTATGAATGTGATGTGTGCACATGTTTTCTCAAACATTCATCATTCATCAGTGTGCTCCCCAAAACAGAAGATTGTGTATTATTAAAACAATTGTAGTTTTCACAGGTACCATAGGCAGAGATTATCTGAGTAAGAAGTCATTGCCCTTTGCTCTCTCTCTCTCTCTCTCTCTATCTCTTTTCAGTCGTCAGGGTCAGGGTTAGTGTTTAGCACACCTAGAATGCATAGCTTAGCAAAGTTGAGTGGGCAACTCAGAACGTCAAATCGGTGCACAGCAATGAACGTTACTTTTTCCACCCGACGTCGGACTCTCTCTGATTTGCTCTGATTTCTTTTTTTTTTTCAAAAAAAATTCTAATCATCTAACCAACCATCTGAAGCTGAGCCCGACAAAGAACCGAAAACTAACCAATCAGAGGCAGAATAGGGAGGGGTTTACGCGGAATGCGGATGGGGAAAAAAAACATCCATGGCGCACGACCTACTACGATTGCGCTGTTATCTAGTTGTGCTTCCGCTTTGCGCTTGCTTCAGCAGCAGACCGATGCTCTCTCTAATGGTACAGCATCACGTCTGTTCACCATAGAGCTTGGCAGAGCACTGTATCCCCAGAAAGATCCCCAGAGAGTTCATAGGTTTTACATGAGCAGATGTGTGAGTGCCGAGTCCATTTTTCTCCTTCCACCCATCCACTGTGGCTTTACTTTGTGGATAACGTTAACGCTCCTATAGTTGGTGAGTACGTGAAGGTAAAAATGGTTTGTTATTGTGCAGAACCTGCTCCACAGGCAGTAACGGCTAACTTAGCTTGCTAACGTTCCCCATATCTACGGCCTTTAGGAACGTGGCCGAGCCACCTCCCCCCCGGTTAGCTTTCGCTAGCACCCCTATGAGATATTTGATCAAGCTAGCAACATAGGCGTTATATGTATTCGGGTCAGATCATGGATAAAACGTTATAACAGTACACGTAAGATTAGTCCGTTGACCTTTAGAGTTATTTATTTATATGTTTTGGTCATTTGAAAAGATTTAGATTTTTTTCTCAAAATTGGGGTCGAGTATATTGTTACGAAAACACTTCATACTAACGTTTATCACGCCAACGTTACTTAACGTAACACGAGACTCCCGATATTCTGATTTGTTTTTTGCTTTTTTTTTCCCTCGGAAAGATTTCTGTAAGCGTGCGTTTTGGTTGAGCTCGCTGTCATTGACATTGTCAGATAAAAATAAAAGTTGTTCTCCTCATACATGTGGAATTCAGATGTAACGTTGCAGATTTAACGTTACAGGTTTGAGTTCATAGAATTTTTGGGCAACCCAGAAACAAATTGAAGATTTTAAATGTGTCCTGAATACCAAGGAGAGGGGTCCAAACATGCTCCAAAATGACTTATGTCTTCAAAAAGGACAGATAAAAATCAAAATGATTAAAAATCCTGATTTATTGAATAATTGAGACTCCGTTAATCTGGATGAGATTGAATAGTTTATTTCTGTGAGAATTTTTTATTTTAATTTTAATTTTTGGTAATCGTTGATAGTTACATCTACACACAGTTCTCGTACTTTATTTGAAATATATAAGCATAATAAATAAGTTGTTTATTTACCATTGTGCTTTTTGAAATTCTCTTGGTTTGTATAGAAAAACTTTTACTAGTTGCTGATTATACATTGCTTTGTATTTTATTTGTTTACTTTTTTTCCCCAAACATTAAAGGAGTTGCTATAGCACACATACACCTGTTTGTAGGTGAAACCTAGCAACTGAACCTACAGTTTAAGTGAACTGCTTTGGAATACATTTAATTTTAATGCATTTCGACATATTTTTTTACATTTTTAAAAAGAACTGTTGTGTGGTTTATTAAGTGTAACACACAATATAAAGAATAAGGCAGATATCTAAATTCATTAGAATAAGATTGATCTGTTATTTGTTGTACATGATGGACACAAAGCAGTTAAAATGTTAGGCTTTTGTTTCAGCAGCATGCAGTTGGAAAAAGAATAAATAGAAACTAATTAAACAAACAGATGTATGTGTGCGGTCCTCCTCAAAGTTTCAAGTAGAGTTCCAAGACCAACAGCATCAGCACTAATCTGAGGGGTCGAGATGTTTCGTCAGTTGAGAGTTTATATGTTTCCCAAGTATGAATATAATAGGTATAATAATTCCCTTAAATCTGACATGATGTCATAATCACATGACTTGTGTAGACCTCAGTGACTGTATGCACAATGATGCAACGTGTGGATTTTTTTTCCGTCTGTGATAAAAATATATTTGTAGTTTTCCTTATTTACAATTCATCACTGAATTTTTGGAAGCTTTTATCCTGTAATGATAATGCATACAGACTTCAAAAAACTGCTTGACTCTAGGAATCTCAGTTTACTGAGGGATACGCTACAATTTCACTCATCAACTTTCATGGGGAAGTCCTCAGAAAAATACACTTGAAACATTCACAATTTATCCACTGTGGCACATGATAAGTCAACATTGCATCATTGACATTGACCTTTGTACTTAAAAAAAAAGGAGCGAGCTTTACTTCAGGTTTTACTTAATGTAAACTTTTTGTATTATTAGACTAAAGTTAAGTTTAGTGTTAAACTTGTTTCATTCCTCTCACTAGTAACTCTCTGTACTGTTTTTTGTTTAGCTCTGTTACCCAGACACACAGCTGTAACTTACTTTGCTGCTTACCAGATGTTATCCGACATGTAGCTCTCCTCCTCCTGATTGCAGTACGGATTTGCCAGAAAGCTACTTGTGACTGAGGGGTTGGATGCACAGGAACCATGGGAACATTACAGAATCTTCATACTTTGAGTAGCCAGTCAGTGATAATGTTAACTACAGTAATTGATGACAAGACATGCTCTTTTGTATTTAGTGATAGTGATACATCCATTCATGCAAACAAAAATAATTTTCCTCTTGGAGTTGTCTGTGAGATAAAGATTGCTGATCATCTCAATCACATTTTCTATCATCCCCTGCTGGATGACAGGAAATCATTAGTCCCCTGATACACCATGGCATTTGAACGGCATATAAAGAAATCGTTCCGCATGTTAAACTTTATCTGATCAGCTCCTCTGATCAGCCTTCTAATAGAGACCACCACATGGTTAATTATTTCAACTAATATAGTTAAACAAAAAAAAAAATCCTTATCCAGGGGTCTGTCTGGCATGCATATTGGAGCAAGAGCTCCAAAATTCACTGTACCAAAAATAGAAAATCAATATGTTGTGAGAATTGTTGATATTGTGATGAGCTGCCTTAAAAAACAATAATACAGAACAATTCAGATTGTCCTTAAGGTAGCAATATGTAACTTGACCACAACCCATGCTTTTGAAAATAAAACTTGACAATGCATGTTAATATGTTGCACAAAACAGCAATTTTAGT
Organism: Naso thynnoides; assembly: GCA_029783665.1. Classification (NCBI taxonomy): domain Eukaryota; kingdom Metazoa; phylum Chordata; class Actinopteri; order Acanthuriformes; family Acanthuridae; genus Naso; species Naso thynnoides. The sequence goes on from JAQLOL010000025.1 coordinate 16,808,909, forward strand.
AAAACTGGGTCATATTTTACAGAGAAAATGTCCTCTGGTTTCCCCTCTGATGTCCTACAGCTGCTTTATCTGACTGCCGCCTTTTATTTAGCAAAGCTGTCCCCAGCATAACCTTATAATAAAAATGTGGGTTTAAGGACGTCGAAACGTGTCTACCTGTGGAGTTTCTATCTAGGTGTGTGAACGATATCTGAGTTATAGCTCTGAGTTTTTATCACATATAATATGTATTGTCAGGAGATTTATTGTATTGTTGGTATTCTACAGCTGTAGTAGTTCAATCTGGGCGTATGAAAAGTGACTGAGTTACATTGCTGTTGTGTTATTTTGTCAGAGAACATTTTCTCTGTAAAATATGACCTGGTTTTACGAAAATTGCCGTTTTGTGCGATGTATTAAAGTGCATTGTTTAGTTTGTTTTCGAATCTGCAACTGGTGTTCAAGTTACATATTGTTGCTTTAAAGTCAATTATTATCATTTGACGCACCACTATCCCCCCACCACCCCCCCAAAAAAAAGAAAGAAAAGAGCTTACATTCTGAAGGAATCAGCAGTAAAATAGTGGCCAAGTCTTTTTCAGAACCCCATCAAAATGACTTGCTTTACCATCATATTTTTATTCATTTGATCAGATAATAGGTTGGCCTGGTGATACAGTGAATTTTTGCCGAAAGAGTGCAAATTGGGATTGTCCATTTTGACTTGGTGATATTATTTTGTTTATCTTGTGTGTGATTTACAGGAAACCTCATGCATGACCACAATATCTGGACTGCCTTCTAACGGTGGCTGCCATGATGCTCGGGTTTCAGGGAAGCTCTTCATCCCCCAAAGTGTATCGTTGTGTGGCATGTTCAGCGACCTTCACTGGATTGGCTTCCTTGCTGGTACATCAGGCAACCCATGCTAGTGCACTCTCCAAGGTCTCTGTCCCTCCACAGCCTAACATCAGTCCACATGAAACACTGTTCCCTAGTATAGACTCATCCAACCCTAGCGCACAGACACTTTTACCTGAGAGTCCTTTGTCTTCTTTTTATATTTGCGATTGTGGAGAGGAATTTCAGGACTTCAGTCTTATGCTGGAGCATAAGCGTTCACATGTCTCTCAACTACAGTTACTGCCATCTCTGAATGATAATATTCTCTCTGGAACAAATGTAGCTTTTCCCACCCAGCATGTATCATTCAGTCCAACTGTAACCCAGCCAGGTTTGGTCCTGAGTTGCCCCTCTACCTCAATGTCCCAAACTGTCAAATTACCCACAATAACAGACCATGAAGCGAATGTAACCATGGAGGATGGTAATGCTGCAGGAACCACTCAAGGCCAGTTTAAAACCCTTCAAAAGGATAGTGAGAAACAACTTGAGAACATGCCAGCAACAGCAGAGAAAATATCAGAGTCTGTAGAGGTCAGGCATTGCGAAGACAAAGCAAATTCTGTTTTTCACAGCAATAATGAGAGTTTGCCCAGAAAAAATGACCTAATGAAGTTGCTGGCATCTGCATACATGAAACGCTTACCATTATCTAAGCCTCAGAATCAGATAAATGATACAGTTACCCCCAAACAAGAAGTTGTCCCTGTTGACATAACACCACAAGCAAGAATTGAGGTGCCCCCAGTCAACGATCTCTCTATTGCACAGTTGAGGCGGCTGCTTGCAACACCCAGTATAAAGACAAAAGCTCCATCAATCAGCACAGTTCTTAAGTTCAGTAAAAAGAAGGTTGTTTCTCTGACTAAGACCTTCTCACCTGTTGTGGTTCTTGAAACTCGTCAGAAACTCAAGGATCCTAGTAGTAATGGCACATACGGGAAATATCAATGTGGCCGCTGTCGGAGAGTCTTTCAAAACTTGGACAGACTGACAGAGCATCATTTCTTGCACAAAAAAGAGAGGATTAAGTGTTGCCGTCGCTGCAAACAGCTGATCATTGGGCGGCTGCCCTTACCAGACAATCACATATGCCCTCAGTTAGGTAACAAGACAATACAGTTGTCAAGGTCTTTGAAAAACAAGTTACCATTTGCCCCAAAACTAGTGCCATTCCATAGTCTTAACAATACAAGAAAAGTTTTCTTTTGTCCATTGTGCAAGCACAGTTATGCACGGAGGTGGAACCTCAAGATGCACAAGTGCCAGGGCCAAGGGTCAGCCTACCCTCAGCAAGCAAATCCCTCTATTCCAAAAATGCTAAGATTGAGATCCAATGCTAAAGACGAAACAGATGCAAATTTTAAAACTGGATCTCAGAGTGTCAGTGTTGGCACGGACGTTACTGGCCTAATCAAGGTAGAGGTGACCTCTCCGAATTCAGAGGAATCTGAAGCTTCACAGTTAGTTTGGACTCATCCAGCAAAAAAATTCTCGCCATTCTGCTCCAAAACTTCAGTAATAGAACAGCACAAAGACACCTCTCTGTATGAGATATCGCATCAGCAAGGAGAAGACAACGCTAGCTGGAATGCAGCAGCAGTTGATAATGAAGGCAGTAATCAAGGGCAGTGGACAATGCCACTGGATGATGATATGGAGGTGTTTAGTTCTATGGAGGAAGCTTGTGATGAAAGTGAGGTGAAGAAGTCAGTGTCAGTTGAGCAAGCAGAGACGGCACACCCTAGCCTGCGCTATTTTGTCAGAGACGGTGTAAAACGTTATCCTTGTAGCAGGTGTCAGAAAACATACAGTCGGCCATCTACATTGAGGCGTCATCTACGACTCTGTGGGTTCAGGCCACGTGTACCTGGGGCTGTAACACAGAGTGGTGGTCAGGGGGCTGCCCCACTAAATTCCAACAACATGAAACCAATGTTTCCTTGTTCTGGCTGTGGAAAGACCTTTAACCGCAAAGATAATATGATGGCTCACAGGAATAAGTGTCAGTTGCACCGAACAATGTCAGATGTGGATAGAGGGACTGTGCAAAGTATGTCAAGCAATGCAAAAGACTGTCAAACCCAGGAGGATGATGGAAGTAACTGGGGCATCATGTCACTGCCGTCTGTACTTCCAAGGAGGGTGACATGTGAATGTGGGGTTGGATTTACATCTCCAAGACTCCTCCTGGAACATCTGCAGAAGCATGCACAGGAATCATACACATGTCCAACTTGTGGAGAGACTGTAAATTCCTGGGCAGACTACGAAGTTCATCTGCAGATTCATATGCATCCTCATCACCAGTTGCTCAAGGGACTACAACCACAAAGATCACAGCCTCTATTACTTCGATTTCAGCACCAGCCAACTCAGCAGCAGCCATCTCAGTCAGTGCATCAGCCTCCACAGAAGCAAGCTGCCAAGGCAGACCTGCCTCCAAACCCAACAAAAAAGCAACAACGAATTGTATGCACACGATGTGGCAACACTTTCGCCACTCGCTGTTCTCTTCGACGGCATATATCCTGGAATCGATGTAAAGGTGGACGGACTACAAATCCTGCCACAAACCCACCCAAAACCTATCACTGTTCCCACTGCAACTCTGACTTCCCGAACACAATCAGTCTTTTATTCCACCAGAGGAGTGGGGCTTGCAAGCCTGCCATCAAGCCTGTACGTTGCCCTGTTTGTCTTCGCTGGTTTGGCACTGTGGATGGTTTGCAGAAACATCTGCTTACTCATAAACAGTCTGAGTCATATCGCTGTGATGTCTGTCAGGGTACATACCCAAACCTGAAGTCACTCAAAAACCACCGCAGTAGAATTCATCGCATCATGGCTGGAGACATCAAGCCAAAAACACAAGAGCTTTTGCCTTCTCAATAATTCGCTTTTGAACAATGTCTGACAAAGGTGTGATGCAGTTAAGAACCGAACAACTTTTTCAAATTTCCAGATTTGCCATTTGTAATTACTTGTTTTTATTTTGTTTTGTTTATACTTTTCAGGAGTTAACTTGACATAGCACAGCCATATAAGGTGTTTTTTTTCTTTCTTTTCTTTTTTTTTTCTCCCAAAGATATATGCCACCTTTTTTTTTCTTTTTTAGGTGCCTCCCACACAAGTCCCAGACAAGAAGATAGATACTGTTATTTCATTGTGCGTGCAGTAACATGGAAGAGACAGGCAGAGCTGGCCCACCTCTACATAGCTTAGCTCAAATACTGGTAGTCAGTGGGAATTGCTAACCTGCCTCTGCCTGAAGTCATCAGATAAAACTATCCAACAACTCTAAATGGTCCTGTGTGCTTGTTTTGACTTTTTTACTTATCACGTTATGTTATTTTCAGACTCAGATCAGCACTTTCTTATTTTACAATCAAATACACACCGGAAGTGAACCACAGGGGGCATGTGGGGCCAGAAAACAGCAGCAGAAGAAAAAGAAATACATGAAGCGCTACAAGAGTGTTAAGGAACTGTGACAGACCACTTAATAATCATTTCCTGTATGAGTAGCCCTTTGTACTGTAATTAAAAATTGTTATAAATATCTATTCTTTAAAAATTCTGTTAATGTAAATAACTCTGACTAGGCCAGCCGGCTTACCCATTTACACCGACACCAGCTCACCTCTGATGCAGCTTTAATACTTCCTCTAGAGGAGCAGCAGAGGTGGATCGAAACTGACCCCTCATGCCGCCTCCATAACTTTTATAGAGATGGCAAGGCAGGGAAAAGGTGCACAGAAGCTGCCAGGCTTTAAGGGGGGCTGTTGTCACATGGGTTTCAGCGATGTTCTGCCCCTGTAGGAGATAAGAAGCAGTCTTGAGTCTATTCATTCTTATTTGAGAAATTAATGTGATCGCAGATTCTTTTCACCAGTGCTTTTGCCCCACTGTCACCAAAGTACATATTGGACAAAATTTTCACAAGTCATCTATTTCCCAAACATTCTTACACAAAAATGCCATTTTTCAGGCATACAAACTGGGAGAAAATAACTTTGTTCAAGCCCTGTCTGTGTCTCAGCAACAGTCTCATGAGATCTGGGAACTGGTGCTTCCTGCCTTGCTTTGCAACAGACATAAGAATACATTTAAATGATCTTTTAGGTGAAACCATATATCAGTAAAGTTAATATAGTTAAAACTTGGATCATACAAATACGTGATGCAAAATTAATCTTCTG
>JAQLOL010000025.1:16821220-16832026 GCA_029783665.1 Naso thynnoides
CCACATGTATTAACTATAAGGTATGTTAGCATATTTTTAACAGGAATCCCACAAAATGCTGTCATATTAGGCTACTTTCCTTAAGTGGAAAAATTTATACAAACCTATTTCTGTTTCATGCTGTTTCATTGAGCATGTAAGGTCAGCACTCCTTTCAGAAAAAAATATCCAAAAACAAAACAAAAAACTAATAACTTGGGAAATAAAATTATGCTTCAATGCCTTGTTAAAATCAATAAATAAAATTAAACTATCATCAGGGATCAGATAACCATTACCAGTTAGGCTAAATCAAGTCTAACACTGTCACTAATATTGCCTCCCCTGCATTAATTCAGATTGTTCATCAATTATCTCACGTAATAGTGTTTTCATTCTTTCTGCGAAAACATAAAACTAGTTGGTCTCCATCCAACGAAATGCAATTTATCTTTATTTAGATTTGAGATAAGTGTAATTAATCCGTGTTTCAATGATGTTGGGAGTTCACCAGCATTCAGCTGATTCTTGAAACATCGCAGGCAAAAAATGAAAAGTAAAATTAAGGCGCTGCTGCACGTCCACTTATGATGACGAAATAAGAAAACCACGTCTGCGGCGTTTACGTGCTGTTGTGTGCTTGTGTAGCTAACTTGTTATTTTTACCACGTATAATTTAAATCAGTTTTTTTTTTTTATGTATTTCTTTTTATTTTATGTATGTATGTATGTATATCTTATGTGTTAATTTAATAAATCCACACCTATGTAATTGTTGTTGATGATGATAATGATGTTATCTAGCTATCTCTTTGTCTCATCTGTTTATTTTGTGTGTGGTTTTAAGCAGTTTGGATCAGCCTAGTTATGTGTAAAAAGCTATACCCTATAAATAAAGTTGATTTCATTTTATATAGATCCGCTCATTTCATTCAGTTGTAACCTCATGAACTCTCTAAAATGTTTGGTTTGCGTTGCGTTAAGATCGCTCTTCCCTAATGCTAACAGCATAGAAATGCAGACCTTTTTTTTTCTTTAGTTATTTATTCGTACTTTCTCATATTCCTGAGCTGATCAATGAACTGCGCCTGAAGTTTTCCTTGGCCCTGTGCATAATTTGTGGACTGCAGGTTTGCCCAGTTTGCTTGCTGTCTTATGCCTACCACACACGTACTGCTACTCCCGTAATCTTGTACGAGGATCAAAAACCAAACACCTTATGGTAGAAGAAACAAAAAGGCTTAAATAAATAAGGGTGGTCTGTATGTGCAAGTGTGTATCACACTGAAACCTGCAACGCTAGAGTTAGGATGAGTGAGAGAGGACACATCGTAATTCCCAAACTCCTAACGGCACCTGAAGTGTCCACTCTAGGCGCTCGGCGTTATTGACACACTCTCGGGTTGCTTTGTGCGTGGATATCGAGTGGCTTACGGCTGCAATCTGCCCTGAATAGAAGAGAAAGCCTGGTCCACATTCACAGCTCTGCTCTTACACCAATGCAAGTTTGTAAAAAGTGCGAAGCAGCCACGTAACGACTATGGGCTTATGTTAGCTGTAAGCTAGCCAGTGTTAGCTAGTTGAGCAGCGGCCAGTGCATGGCTAACGTTATGCAGAGACAAGTCTTGACTCTCTCCAACGCAGGCAAGCAGTTTGTATTTATCAACACCCATCACACGTAGAACTAGTGTTAAGAAATAATATTTATAAGCATTCTTAACTATTGAGTAGGTAAATCAACTGGCATTGTAGGTAACGTTTAAGTTCGTGTGGCCTGTAGCGTGAAACAACCTCAGCTAGCAACCTGGCCTACCGGAGAATGACGCCTTGTTTCATTGTTTGCATGGTGTTAATAGATTTTAAAGAGAACTGGGAGCTGTATGCTGAAGCTGTCGAGTTTCAAATGAACGTTAGGAGACTCGTTGGGATGTCTCACTGGGTTTATGTGTGAGTATTGGTAACGTTAACCATAGCGAGAAGCCATTTGCTCCTGTGTGCATCAACAAGATTTTCATTGGATGAAATCTGTCTGTTCGGGAGATAAAAGGCGAGCTCACATTAGCAACCGTTATCTAACGCGATCCAGACATTCTGGTATGAAGTATATTAATTACCTGTTAAATACTGTAAATGCATGGCGTTAAATTCAGTGCTTTGCAAACGGCATTACCAAACTTTGAGTGTAATCGAGTTTGTTTATATTTTAAAAGTGTGGTATCGTTACGTTAGCTTAAAATTCGGTGTAATCTGTGGTCTGTTAGTAAAGAAATGGAGAAGTGTTTGTAGGCATCACATCATAGGTGCTACAACTTGCACTTTAGCACAAATTAAGAGTGTAATTTCTCAACAGTCTCTTGACTTTGGCTTAATAATGTGGTCAATTCTGCTTAAAACATTTAACCCTATCTCACTGAATGATGACAAGAGTGTATTTATGATGTATATAAGGTCCCTTTTGCACTAAATGATTACAATACCTAGTTTTTAGCCAGGCTACCTGAGTTCAGCTCCTGTTGTGAAAAGCTTCATGTCAAAATTTATTATATACACAACCATCCTTGTCCTTCATAGTTTTAACTACATTCTGTGCATATAGTCTTCTTGTTGGCTTCTGTATGAAAAAAATTAATTGTTTTTGGTGTCAAAATGTAACAAATAGCACATTCAAGTGAAAGGGGCAGTATTGCGATGTGAAACTGTGCTGATAAAGTTTAAATTCCTCCATGAAAATCTTTAAAGCAAAATTTCCCAAAATTAAAATTATGTATAATGCTGAAAAGTCGCTCTTTCTAATTTTTTTGCTTTACTCAGTTGTATTGCAGCTGTTGTTTTGCATTATGTTATTGGATTATTATGGCTGAGAGCTCTGGCATGTTAGCAGCATCATGATGCTGGCGATAACGGTAATGGAGCTCCATTTATACCATTTAGAAGCAGCTGGATAGATTATTGTACTTGAGTGAAAAGTACCAAATGTCACCCTGAGATATAGTGAAGTGTTAGTTGAAGTGGAATTCCTCAAAGAAAATACGAAGTACCTCAGAATTGTATTATGTAGAGTGCTTGAGTAAATTCTGAGTACCAACCCTAACCGCCAGAGAACATTTACAGTTCAACTGTTTCTCATAGAATCTATCTCAAACACTGGTAGATAAAGTTCTGTACAAGTTATAATTAGGAAATCACTTAGAAAGTTTTCTCCTTTTTGTGAGAAACTGTGAAGCCTGTTTGCTGTTAGAGTATGCCTTCGTGTTATGGTTTATGACCTCCTTGTCGCTGTTTAATCCACAGACTCTTGACATGGGGAGTAAAATGTCCTTCGGCAGAGGAAGCAGTGACCAAAATACAGTCTCTGAGTTAACTTCTGTGCCATCGCATCCTCCCAATTCTGTTCATGCCCCTTCGGACTGCAAGCAGGTAGCCGATTAGAAGGAAAAACAAATATACAACCCCAAAAGCTGAGCTGGCTAGACAGTGTACACAAAATTTCAAAAGTAATTTGCTAATTAAATGTGTGGATGCATTTTCTGTATAACTGTTATTAAATATTGCATTTAAGTATGTAAATCATAAAGAGTGAGCATTTTCTCAAGTTCTGTTTCATTTATGTTTTACACGTAAACCTAACCTCTTATTACAAAGGACTGACTTGGAAGGGATTATGAGTATCTAAGTGTGAAGTAAACTGTTGTTATGTTTTTGTTGCTTATGTTGGTGTCATAGCTAAATTAGGGAGGGCATTTCCTAAAGGTAGGAAGTACACTCATACTTAGATTTAACAATGTTTGATTTCATTTTGATACGCATATTAGCAAAACATACAATTTTTAAATTTTTCCCCTAATCTGTGTTTACATTGTTTGCATTAGCATGTGGTCTTCTCTTGTTCACCTGATTGTTGTAGAATTTAATTGCTCTGAAGCTCAGGTTTCATCCACACTACTCTTTTAAATTTAAGATGCATCAATTTTGCTATGTTTCAGTCTGGCATCCTCACTAACCCATCATCTTAGCAGCCTAAGACAGAGCAGTTTGGAAACGCTACTGTCCCCTTTTATTTTGAGAACTCTGACGCTGCATCTTACTGTGGATGGGCAGAAATGGTGCCAGCTACATCACACAGCACACAGGAAGTCACAGAAACAGCAGCAAATCCAGACAATTTCCAAAGTAAAACACTCTGTGTAGATTGTTTGTTTTATTAAATTGCCTTCGGCATCCTATGACATATGCCTATATGCATGCGTCAGCAGTGTTTTTCTCCCCTAAGCCAGGGAGCAAAAATATAGATAGGAAAGGAGGATGATGTTATGGAGAAATTTTTGTACCGAGCTGTGAGGTTTAAAACAAGGTGCGAACTGAACCGTGACTTGTATGTGCTGTTACACCCCTAACCTTCGTAACTTACAAAATCTCATCTTTTTTGCTTGGGAGGTCTTTACCCATGGCCATGGTTTCCTCGAGTGATGGACACTGTTCCCAATATCGTTACTATGGTTACTATAGGATGACTCCTAGTCTTCATTTTCCGACACCATGGCCACTTTATACTCTTGTGTCACGCCGAGTAATAACTCCACCTCATCATTCGTCCACGAGAAGAAACTTCTGGTCTTGTTTGTAGCCATCACTGCTCACCTTTTGAAGATCTGTCTTAAAAAACGGTGACTACCCAAGCAATGTTTCTTGTTTACACCAGCTCACACTTGCTTTGTGTAGCTGAATGGTCATGTGATATGTTTTTTAAGGCTCGTTAATAAAGATTTAGACCTGCAACAGTTCTAAACAGCTCATATGGACAAGGATCATTTTTGTTTCAAGGCTTCGTCTTAAATTTAAAATGGAGTAATGTGGATTTAGCCTCAATAGAGAGAATAATGACAGGGCAAGTTGAAGAAACGTTAACATTCATATTGATTCCTTTTTTGCATGTCTTTATTTTCATTCTATTGAGGAGAGTTGTGTCGCAGTGCTATTACTACATTTGTAACAGATGCGTTGTTTCTTTCACAGACACCTGAAGACAATAGATGCAGTAAGGAGGACCTGGACTCTCTGTGGGGAGAGGAAATAATGGCAACAAAAGTGAATCAGCCTGCACTTGAATCTCAGTCATCAGCGCAAGCCGAGTCAGATGGCCTTGTTAACTCTGAAGCAGTAGGTGGAGCAAATTGTCAACACAGTGAGCACACGTCACCACAGGCTGGGACGGAAACAGAGTCTCACATTACATCTGCAAGTGTGTGCAGCTCTACCACAGACAGTCATGGACAACCTCTGGAGGTGCGCAGAAAACGTGGGCGCCCTCGTAAAATAAAACAAGTGTCGACCAAAGACAAAAAAGAACCAGAGCCTGCTAGTCTTGATGCAGTTCAGCATAAAGAGATCAGCACGACAATACCTTTACCGACATGCCTAGAGAACCACAACAGTGATGATGTGCCTAACAGCCAAGAAGATGGTGTCCCTGTGGTGCTAAAAAGAAAAAGAGGAAGACCAAGAAAAAGTGAAAAGACAGCTTTTAAAACTGTAGTTGCTAAGGCTCCTGCTGCTGCTAGTGCTCCTGCTGTTTCAGCTGATGCTAATAATGTGAGTGGTCCTGCACGAAGACTTAGGAGTAGAGGAGAACAACAACACTCTTTGACACCGGACGGAAAGACCGAATCTGATTGTAAGGTAGACCCGATTCAATCTGAACTGACTCTCACAGAAACTAATAGCATATTGAACTTACAAGGTGTTAAACGAAGAGGGACTAAACTAGCTGATCAGCAAATTCCAGCTAAAGTGTCCAGACTAGATGTTTCCCAGGACGCCTTGTCAGTGCTGAGTGATGACACGAGCTGTGGGGAGAGCGCAGTGGCAGATAAGCAGGTGGAACTTAACAATGATGAACAAGAGACTCACACAAATGGGAAGAGTGATCAGCTCTCCTCCCAGTCTGGCGAGGAGGAGAAAGAGCAGCAGCCAGAAGTAAAAGAAGGTGCGGTACCACAAATAGAACTGTGTTCCCAGCCAGAAGCTGAGCCCGACGTTATTCCCTCAGAGGGTTTGAACAGTCTAAACTTGATAAGCACTACTCAAAGTGATGACCCTGAAGTACAACCGTTAGCTGACATGAATGATAATAATGTGGAGCCACAGTCACAAAACAGTCCTGAATCTCCAAATAATACAAACTTGCAGGATTCAGAGCCCTCTGGCACAGATGTTGTATCATCCTCTGAACAGCCTCCTAAACATGCTGAGGTACTCCCTGCTGTGAAAGCTGAGAATATCGAGATGGAGCTGGATCATTTCAATCCTGTCTTGGGGTCAAATAGCCCTAAAATATTGGAATGCAATGCCAACACCAAAGTTGGATCTGATGTTCCAAGCTATCCGCAAAATACTTTCAGACGCAAGAGAGGTGGTAAGAGAAAGAGGAGAATAGGTAATGTTTTGTTACAGATAGAGGGCCCTGAACGCAGCACTGACACTCCACAAAAAACAGATTGTGGTGGTGTGGTCAATGAGAGCAACTCAAATGACCCTGCAAATGTCATTTACATGAAGAAGGGTGGGAAAACTTTGTTGAAATGTGGTTACTGTGGTCAGACATTTAAATTTTTGTCTCAGTTCGTTATCCATCAACGTGTTCATACAGGTGAAAGACCTTTCAAGTGTGCTGAATGTGGAAAAGGTTTTAGCAAAAACTCAAATTTAAATCTTCATCTCAAAACCCACATGAAGAACAACTTGGATCAAAAATGTCAGTTTTGCAAGATCAAGCTCTCTTTCTCTGAGTATGCCTCTCATATGAAGATGCACGCACATTTACTGGACCAGAACTCTGAGAACAAGAAATCTGAAAAGCACGATAGAGGCAATGACCCTGAAAAAAGCCCTGAACTTCAAAGACCAGTTTCTCCGGTTAAGAGCGAGAGAAAAGTGTGCCAGTACTGTGGTAAGACATTCCGGTTTCCATCAGCCCTTATAAGACATGTGCGTGTCCACACTGGAGAGAAGCCTTATAAATGTGATATATGTGGCAAAGCTTTTGGTCAGGCCTATTTCCTGCGTGTTCATGAGCTGACACACTGGTCTGTGAAGCGTTACAACTGCACACGTTGCGAAAAATCATTCACTCATTATAGCAATGCAAAAAACCACACTTGCAGACCTTCGGAAAGTAGTGACGAATCAAAACCAACCAGACGCTTAAGGCCAGCACTGACATACACATGCCACATCTGCAAAAATGTTTTTGACCATCTGCAGGAGTTTAACAGCCACATGAAAGACCACACTGGAGCAAAGCTTTATCGTTGCATGTACTGTGACAAGCTGTTTGGTGTGCTGTCTGAATTTAACTCCCATCACAGTCAGTGTGGAGGAGAGAGAAATGCCTCCAGCTCTGAGATAAAAACAGAAGGGGCAATGTCATTATTACAATACACAGTGCCTGCACTAAGATGTTCATCAAGGCAGAATTCAGCTTCTCCGCTCACTGCTGCAAGTTGTGAAACACAGAAGAAAACATTACAGAGCAGCCGCAAGAAACGCTTTGCTCACAATAATAAACCGTTCCAGTCAACAGTCATACCGGCTCACCCTCTCTCACACCTTGTGTCAAAGTTAAATAAACTAGATAACCGGTCAGACCCCAGAAAATATCTATGTCCAAACTGTGGACGACTGTTCAGACACATGGGAAGACTCAGAGCCCACATGCTCACTCATGCCCCAGGTCAGAGTTACACCTGTGCCTGTTGTGGCAAGACTCTAGAGAACTGGAAAAAACTGTGGCATCATCAGAGAATTCATAGACAAAGACGTGGCCGCTTCACTTGTCCTCAGTGTGGGCAAGGTTTTCGTTTTGTCGAGCCATACAAGAAACACATGCACGAACACCCAGAGTTCACATGGATTCAGGTCAGGCCCAAGAAAATGTTTCTGCCTTATAAATGTGAGCAGTGCAGATGCAGCTTTAGGACTCTAGATTTGCTATTCAGTCACCAGCTTTGCCATTCCTCAATGCAAAACACGCTGAAGGACTCTGATTTTGATTTGTCCATTGATGATCATGCTGCACAGTCTAACAAAAAAATCATCAGTCCTCCAAGGAACAACCATGTGGTGATATTAAGACCTGAACCTGAAATAAACAACTTTCTTCCGAGCCCCGTAACCAAAAATCCAGACTCAGTTCCTCCGAGAACCCCTCCTGTAACCATGAATTCCTTTGTTCTAAATCAGGATGCTGATTTCTCTAAAACTTACCATCATCCTTGCAGCACACTCTCAATCCAAGACAGAGAACCTAGTCAGGACAGAAAAGCAGAAAATACACTGGGAAAACCCACTGCTCCTTTGAGAAGTGAGAAAAGACACATCACCCACACTGCTAGCTTATCAAATGAAGGGTCTTCAGAATGTGTTAAATGTGCTGTGTGTGGTAATGCATACCATGCCATTTCAGACCTTTATCAGCATTATTTGCAGCATGCAAGAGGCCAGGTGTAAAAAATTGAGATTTGGATTCCCTTTCCTAACCTCTTACCAACAGTCTTTTTTATCGATATTTTTACTTTATTTACCACAGGGCTTGTGTAGTCCTGTATTAGAGGATGTAGAAACATTGTCTGTTGAACACCTGTAAGTGTTAGGAAAAATTAAATTCAAATGACAAAGGATTTGGAAGGTTTGTTTACAGTCATGATTTAACCAGTCACACCTGTCAGTGTTTATAATTGAAAAAGAACATTGTATGTACATTATAGGGTTACTTAACTGTTTCTGTGAAGTAGATTTAACAACTTAAGGTTGTATCCACTAAACTCTTTCAGTTTCTAAAGTTCAACAGTCCATCAGAGAGAACAGATGTAGATAAAAAGAAATTTTGAAAGGTTCTAATGTCGAGCCACGGGCAGCCCTGGGACAGCATAATCAGCCATTTAATAAGTATTACATACAAGTTACACTGTATATAAATTACTGACTGGATAATGAGAATTTGATCTAAAACTTTTTAATGCAAGTGAAAAAACAATGAAACATTTTGAGCCCTCATTCCTCCTTGTTGCCCTGCAACCTTCCAGGATCCTTATACGCGAAAAAGTCTTCTGCACATCAAGCCTGGGTCAAATATACCAACTGATCAGAGGTATCGAGGAAATAATCTGTGAACTCCTTGTTGCAAGGAAAAAACATTTAGCAGAAAGACAGAAATCTTGTTTTTGCAGATTTTAAGTCATTTTAAAACAAATCATGTTTCGTTAGTGAATAGTATGGACAATTGATTTAATAGTAGCTGTATAGTTCAACAGATTTCAAACACTGTCACCTCGTTGGGATAATTGCATTCAATGGATGACCACTGAGTTAATTTCATTTAATACTGTGTACATTTCGAGTTATGCACGTTGTTTCTTGACATATTTACATGTGAAAGTGAAACTCAAAATGTTTCAGAGGAAATATTCTGCTGACTTCCAATTCGTTTTGTTCTGGTCTCCAATAAGAACATGTATCAGCATTTTGTATTTATAATGAACATTAGCTTTTCTCATGCACATGTTTGTCAAAGAGTTTGCTCTTTCTGTGGTCTTGTAATATAATGGATGAAATCAAGTAAATTTTCCAAGAAGAAAAACAAGCTGGCAAATGAACATTCCATACCTGGAATACCACATGTAAAAGGAGAATTGTTGTCACCCTTTACTGTTTACTGCCTTTTAAAAAAAACAACTTTTTTTTTTTTTTTTTTTTGCATCAGTATCAGGCTTGTTTTGATGGAATCATGAAAAAAATTCAAAAGATGTTTCCCTCATGGACATCCTGCTCTGTTGTGTATGGGTTTATGCTATAGTTTGTCTTTAAACCAATAAAAGTCTCTTTCGTATTGATGTGGGATCATGTCTGTTATTTTGTTTAATGTCAAAATGTATGCACGCTGGGACGACCTGGTAGCTCGCTCGAAAGCGGGTGCCCCATGTACAGAGACTGTGTCCTGTCTGCAGTGGCCACAGGTATAATTCCAACCTGTGGCCCTTTGCTGCATGTCGTTCCCTCTCTCACTCCCCCGTTTCCTGTCCAGTTCTTTGGTTGTGCCATCTAGAATATAGGCACAAAAGTCCAACAAAACATCTTTAAAGAAAAGGAAAAAGTATGCATACATATAATTAACAGCCTTGCTTTCCACTTAAATCCAGAAATAGTTATATTCATTATATGATCCTCCATGTAAAGGTGCAAAGATCCTGTTAACATTGCTTAAAAAGAAAGACCTGTGAGTGAATACACTGCAGCCTGACACATACACTACCATAACTTATATTTACTGTCTAAAGATGTGGGTTTCACGTTTGTTTACTCAGTCAGTTACAAATAAAACCTTTTGCAGCATGTTTTAACAGTCAAAAGTGATGAGATGGAGTAAAATGTGTAGTGCCCTGCGAAGAAGTTAAATGGACAAGGGCTTTTTTGTGTTTTATTAGAGTTATACAACTTTCAGTTACGGTGAAGAGACTTTAGTTGGAAGCCGTGGTGCTGCTAATCCAGGAGTTGTATGCAGACCTTGGCATAGACTCCAGGTTTGTTCTTCTAAGCGCAGCCATAACCCCAGGACACCCCACCCTCTGCTTCCACATCATTTCACTTTGTGAGAAGTGTCTGGCCACCATGGATGTATTATAAGAACTTAGGTCTTATAACACATCCATGCTGGCCACTCTCCACTGAGAAACGTTTGCATCGTGGTGGGCGGGACATTTTCAACTTCGACCAATCGCTACTGCTTGGTCATTACGTACGTTATAAACTTTTGCCGAAGCCCGTCGGAAGTAA
>JAQLOL010000025.1:16832126-16851637 GCA_029783665.1 Naso thynnoides
TTTACCGCTCACAGATGCCCTGAGAGAGCAGTGTGACACACAAGAAATTGTTGTTTTGTTTGTTATAGTTTGTTAGCTGTGTAGCTCCTCATGTAGCATTAGCCAGGTAGCTAGCCACCTGTGGCTCTCAAAATGTGTAAATTAAAGATATTAAATGACGCTGGCAAGGAAGCAACCACGCTGTCTGTTTCATTATTTCACTCCTTCTCTTCAGGGTTGTTACATAAACACTATTTTAGTAAGAGTAAGAGTGCTTACGTGAATTTCATTTGAAGGAAATTGCAAATGTGTCTTTGTCTTCTTTTTGGGTCATGGAAAATATATTTTATTAGATTTTAAAATTGTGACTTGTTCATGACTTTTTAAACATAGGGTATGTCTTTCATTCATTTCTGAAACTGTAATTTTTTTTCTTTTTTCTTCTTCCCTCTGACTTCCCTCATTGCAAAATCTATGTTTAATTCAACAGCAAAAAAAGAAAGAAAAAGGAAAAGAAATTCCACCAGATAGTTGATGTTAATTGTTTATTAGCTTGAAACAGTTGTTATAATCAGAGATTCCATTAATGAAATGCCAGATTAAATGTGCCTCTCAGTGAAGAAATTTTAGTTGGAGGCCATGGTGCTGCTAATCCAGGAGTTGTATCTGCAGACCTTGGCATAGACTCCAGGTTTGTTCCTATCGGCACAGCCATGACCCCAGGACACCACACCCTGCAGCTGACCGTTGCACACCACAGGGCCACCAGAGTCTCCCTGAAAGGACACAGACAGAA
This sequence comes from Naso thynnoides, assembly GCA_029783665.1. Classification (NCBI taxonomy): domain Eukaryota; kingdom Metazoa; phylum Chordata; class Actinopteri; order Acanthuriformes; family Acanthuridae; genus Naso; species Naso thynnoides. Next base: position 16,832,902 of record JAQLOL010000025.1, read on the forward strand.
GGGAAAACGTGAGCAAAGGTGTCCTGAAGTTTAATGTGTCCACTTAAAGAAACAGTTGGGATGACTTAAGCTCGTACCTGGCAGGAGTCCTTGCCTCCCTCCAGGAATCCAGCACAGAACATGTTGGCGGTGATCTGACCAGGGTAGGAAGAACTGCAGCTGCTGTCACTCAGGATGGGAGCATTCAGGCACATCAGGCGATTGGGATAGCTAACTGAAAAGGAAAAAAAACAAAAACAATACTTGTAAGTATTCATAACCCATCCTGTAGTAAAACATTTTCCAGTTGTATCTGCAGTCTTTTCCTGACCTCATTGATGTTCGTGTTGCCCCATCCAGAAATCAGACAATTAGTGCCGGCACTGGCACAGCTGCTAGGCAGAGGCACAGTCTGGACGTAGCTGTTCAGGGTGGCAGGTGAGCTCAGCTTGATCAGCATGATGTCGTTGTCCAGGGTCCAACTGCTGTAGCTGGGGTGACGGATCATCTTAGCAGAGTTGATGAACTGCTCAGTGCCCTCATTCGTAGTGATGTGCTCGCCGAGACGGACCGAGTAGCGGCTGCAAAGAGAGAGACATGAGGGTTAAATTACACATACAGGAAGTAATATGACATTGCACATGTAATGAAGCAATCTGTATTATTGATTTCTTTGCATTTTGATCGAAAAATAATGCTAATTTGAGCCAACTTGTTTTAGTACAACCAATGAGTACATCTTATTGATGAAGCTGCTAGTTTGGATCAGCTTTAGTAGCAGCTGATCCTTACATCTGATGTCTGTACTTACGACACGTAGCAGTGAGCAGCAGAGAGCACCCAGGAGGAGGAGATCAGGGAGCCTCCACAGTTGTGGTAGCCGACATTCAGAGAGGCAATGTAGGGCACAGTGTTCTTTGAGCACTCATAGCCTCTGATAATCTTGTCATCCTCAATAGGAGCAGCATCTTAACATAGTGAAGGATTTACCAGAATGTAAGTTTAGCAGGAAAGTGATTTTCAAGGAATTTTCAATTAATGACATTTCACCCCTACCTTGTCATTAAATTGGTCAAATTTACTTAAAAAATTGTAGAAAAAGAAAAAAATTATACTCACATGCCACTGCAAGCAGAGCAAGACGAATGAAAGCCTTCATGGTGGTTCCTGTTTGAGTCCAGTTGTCACCTTAGCTGCACTGCAGGCTCTTTTAAACCCACTCTGTCGCTGTGTTATCTGATTGGCCAAAGAATTTATTTCTATTTTCAACCCATTTTGTTAAACAACGTGTGTGAAAACACACCTGGAAGACGAGAACCAACTTATCAGTGATGTATGTTTAATCCACCACCTGCCACGCACAGTAGAAAAACTTCAAATTATTGTTTTAATCAATTTTGCTGCAATTCATACTATTTGTTCATTTTTCGTTGAAATATAAGACATTGCTGCTACACACTACTTGAGGTATTGTCCAAGAATGTCATTATCCTTAAAAAATATAGAACTTCTCATATCGACAGTGTTTATGTTCTTCCTGTCTGTCTCCTTTTTGTTTTTCTAGTTAAGCTCTCAATTCAGAAGACATTATTAGAATAAACCAGACAGAACCAGGTAAAAAATTGTCCAGTTGTTAATAGTATCCCTTTACAATAAATTATACCCATTTTTCATTCATTTTTCAGCAACAAATCAGAAAGAGTGAGGAAATAACCATTACTTGATGAGTATAACTCCTTATCAAATTGTAGAGTGACTAGATTAGTTAAAGATAAGTAGAAACGAGAGTCACAAATCATGAGCATTTTGATAGCTGACGACTTGTTAAAAAAAGCTTCTAAAAACATTGACTGGGAACTGAAAATCTAAGGGCAGTAGAAAAACATGACCTAACTTAACCTTAAAGTAGCCAACAGTTTATGGTTTTGAAATGGGGTTGCATGAAGTGAAGCTACTTATCTATAACCCCTAAAGGAGTAAAGTACTCAGTAACTACTCAGAATGATGCACCACTTAACCAGAGAGGAGACAAAAAGGATATTTAATGGTAAAATAATGATGAGGTTATAAGAAATAACTTATTTACTACTAAGTATTATGTATCACTACTTGGGGTGTACAAAAACAGTAACAAATGTTTAATTAATTTTGTGCCCTTTACCGGCTGATTCAAATTTAATCATTACGCATTAATGAAGAAAGTGGCCAGTATGAAAAGAGACAGCTTTCTATGCACTTACTGTTACTTGGTGCCTAATATAGGATCCTACAGTTAACTGTTTTGACCTGATCATATTAAAATCGTTGATTGAAACCCACCTTTTCAGAACTGCTTTTAATCTCAGATCATGTAGTTTGTCACAATGGTTTAATCCAGTGGTCTTCAACCAGTAGTGTATTTCATTATCTATGAGAAATCTTTGGATATAATTTTAAATGTGTACATATAGGTTCACCTCACTATTTTCCTCTCTGTCTCCTGTTTGAACCCCTGATTCAAATGACATTATCTAAAAAACAAACAAACATGGAAAGTGTAATATTGTCGAGCTTTCAATTTTTGTAAATTACTTTTTTTTAGTTTAAACAGAGAATGACAAAACACACAAAACAATGTACCGACCACTCTCCCACCCCTTACCTCAGACAGCCAAATACTACAAAACACACATATATATATTTTTTACACTAATTCAATATGATAACAACTACAACATCTGCAATAACGACAAGCATATGTATTGGGTAAAAAGAGAAAACAAAGTCAGAAGTTGAACCTAAATACACACCAAACAGACAAGTTTTGTTATTGTTGGAATCACTGAGTTAAGGGTAATTAATCATCAAAAGACATCTCATTTATGTATAAATTAGGAATGGGCCTTCCGCTGTGAATAGTGCTTGCCTTAAGCACCAAAGTAAATCTGAGCTCTCTATTCTAATACATCCGATTTACAACAAAAATCATCAACAGAAACAAATATTATCTATGCCATAACTATGACAGTATCAGTGTTTGTTTCTTTGTGCAATAACCTTTTGTCCAAGTGGTAACAACAGGATACCTTGTCTTTTATTTATTGTCTAATATGGTTTGCAATGCTTATTTCTGCAAAGTTTATAGTTTTTGACCCTCTCTCATCCAACTGGTGAACAGAAGCAAAAAGAAAGTGTGTGCAGGTTTGTGGGTAGGTTGATCATTACCTAGGTTGGGAAGGTTACTTTAGAAATGTAGTAGGTTACAGATTACTCGTTACCCTGTTCAAAAAGTAATGAGTAATGTAACTATTTCAATTACTTTGTCAAGTAATTTAACTCATTACATTTGATTACTTCTCTAAATTTCTTGCAAATTTTTTCAACTGTTAACCATTTCCTAATGCTCAAACCAGGCAGTGTTAATGGCAGTCGTGGGGCGCTGCAAATTCAAACAAGAGAACCAATCAATAGTACTAGAATAGCATCTAATTTTACTAAACGGCCTTGACTGGAAATGACAAAAGAAGGAATTATGCACATCAAAACCATGCAAAGCGACAAAATGAATATTATCAAAAATATATTCCTAAGCTTTTTACAGAAAATATATAGATGGAAGCCCTTTTGTAAAGGTAAAGGTACTTATTGGTCACATAAGCATCATGCATATAGAGTATGTAATAGAGTACATATATAGTAAAGTACTTTACTTTATTAGTAACCATTGATGCGTTTGAAAAGCAGTTGAAGACTGCGTTATTCACACGGGTATCTAATTAAACAAGGGTTTTTATGGCTGTCTGAATCCTTGTTTTACGTATCCTCACAGTGTTTCTTTGTCTTTTATTATTTTTGCATTGTGAAGCACTTTGTGATTTTTCATTTGTGAAATAGTGCTAATAATTTGTGCTATATAAAAAAACTTTGCTTGCTTGCTTTGCTCTATTGGTTACGTATAGGTCTACAGTGTACAGTGAAATGTGTTCCTTGCATTTAACCCATCCCAGAGGAGCAGTGGGCAGCCACAGCGCAGCACCCAATGACCAACTCCAGGTTGTGAGCAATAACATTTTTTTTAGTAACTGTAATTTAATTACATTTTTTCTCAGTAACTGTAACTGATTAAAATTACATTTATTTGTAATTAAATAATGTAATTTTGTGACACGTAACTAGTTACTCCCCAACGCTGATTATTACAGTTACAAACTCAGATACTTCATTATCTTAAAGTTGGGGACAATTACAGAGTTACTGGGAACAATACTGAGAATGCCCTTTTTGGATTTTGCTATGCCATATTACGTTGGGAATTAAGGAATTTTGTGGAAAGAACAGCTTTATCTAAAGACAATCAAATATGAATTCATATTAAAATTCTTATTTTGAATTGCCTGTAAATTAATTTTTCTTTCTTTCTTTCTTTTTTTTATATTATTGTGCCTGATATCCTTAGTTTTAAAATGGAATTATTTATCCTGAGGTAAAACAATTTAAACAATTTGTCTCCAACTCCCAAGACAAATGGGAATCAGGGTATGTTTCTTGTATGTATGCACTACTTTCTTTGCAGAACAAATAGAGAAAACTACGGTTAAATAAACCGAGATACCGTTGCTCAATATTTCTAAACTCTGATTGGTCCTGAACGTGCCCCACTCAGTGACGTCAATAGCAAGCGACTGTCCTCGGTTTGTATCGGCTGCTGAGCTAACACCTGCACCAATTGTGTTTTGGTTCCGTTTTGCCTCCCGTGTGCATTTATCACGAGGTAAGACATACAACGACGTCAGCTTTCTCTTCATGTCTGCTCAGTTGTCGCTGGCAGCCGCTTTACTGAAACTGTGGTAACTTAGCCTATTAGCTTAACGTTACAGCTAGCTCCCTTGCAGGATCAGCACCTAATGTATGCGGAATGCGCAACCATTGCGGATGTGGTGCAGAAAAAAATGCGCATCGATGCGACAGAATATAAAAGTCAGCGTCAGTGAGGAAAACCAGCATAGGCTTTTAAAATGCTACATAGTTGTAAGCACTGTTATGTTTTGTTTTATTTCAGCTCTGAAAGCGATTCTCTGCCTGGATCATGCTTCTCATTATAGAACAGCTGGACCTGTAAATGTAGCTCTCAGCCAACTACCGGTGTTTTCACATAATGTGCATATGTTTTCAGTAACATATCGGCGTAATTGAAAATGATAGAAATGGATTTAAGTGGCCTTAACTGGCCTTAAAGGCATGTGGACTTCATGCTCTTACCAGACAATATGATCGTATCTTTCACTAGGCTGCAGCAATGACTTGATTAATTTAGTAAATAATGTTCAAACATTATCTGAGGAAACTTTATATTTCCCCTGGAATCACTCACATTATGTGTGGCAATTGTGCCCAAAGCAGTGTCATAATTACTTGATACAGTGAAGAGTTGAAATGTCTGTAGCAGTCGGTTCAGTTAAACCTTGAACTTGTATTGATGAGACAGCAGTCAGTGTCAGAATTGGCCCGCCAGTCAGTTCTGCTGTAGATCAGGACTGACCTATGACTGAGTACTACGAGGAGGGGGGGCTGCTGTACGAGCAATCACCTCCCATGCACATCAAAGTGGAGTCTCCGGAGGGACCCTTTGGAGGGGGAGCCTCAGAAAATGGCTTCCCCAGGGAGGATGAGGACTCAGAGGGCAGCTGTGACCAGAACAGCGGATTACCTGGTGGACTCCCCTTCAACGTGGTAGTGGTGCATCCGAACATCATGGCACCTGGCATGTCCTCAGATGACCTCTTGTCCATTGAGCAAAGTGAGCCTGAATGTTTCCTTTTTTATTTGTAGATTCCTGCAGATAATATGGCCCCTGATGGGAACAATGTATAGAACATACATGTGCAGAAATCATATTAATTATAAAAAATACAAATTCTGCAGTGTAAAAAAGCACAGCAATGACATGCAATAGCATAAAATTTTTATCTATCCAAAGTTGTAAAACACTTTTTTTTAACTAAGACATGTCCACTCCAGTATAATAACTTAAGGAAGATTGAGATGCTGTATACCTTGCTAAAAACAGTTATAGTTTAATATAGTTTAGGCTTAACACAGGAGAGACTGGCACTGTTAAAGCACATTTCTCTTCCTTACATGGTATATTTAGCTTCACTTCATATTTTCTCTTTCCTCTTTGGGGCTGTCCTCTCAACTTTTCTCTGTACAGACAGAGCTATGTCAGCTGCACTGGCTGCTGGTGGTGCAGGAAAAAGGAAGAGTCGCTTCAGTGGAGCAGAGCTGGAGGTGTTGGTGTCAGAAGTCACCCGGTGTGAGGGAGAGCTCTTTGGTCCAGCAGGGAGGCTCCGGCGGCGGGAGAGAGAGCGCATCTGGGCTGGAATCCTAGAGAGAGTCAATGCTGTATCCAGAGTCCCTCGTACCCTTCGAGAGGTGAAGAAACGCTGGGATGACTTGAAGAGACGTAACGGAGGCAGGCTAGCAGATGCTCGCCATCGCACCTGTTACATGCCATCCAGCAGAGGGGCCTCGATGCTTGGGCGTCCTTCCCAGACAAGCCCCAGACTTCAACAAGCCAGGCAAAAACAAAGCACCAGACCCAAGCCAAGTTTTCCATGTTTCCCTGACTCTGATGCAGGTAAAAATAAGTTGTCTGATTAATTGGCTGCTTTTCATTTTAGATTCTATAGATGCAGTAATTGTAGATTTATGTGAACTTATGATTCTTCCTCGTAGGGGTAGGAGTGGAAGGATCAGAAAGAGATGGTTTGGAGAAAGATGAAGACAATCCTGAGCGTGAGAGAGACATGGGAGAACCGGATTGTGAACCAGATAACAGCATGGAGGACAAACTAGGATTAGGACTGGGTCTGGGCATTGGACCACCCCCTCCATCGGAACGATGGCTGCCTCCTTCCCCACTCTACAGTGCTCCTTTCCTCAATGGCAGCCCTCAGCCCAGCAGTCCTCAGCCATCACTTGGAGCACAGCAGGGTCCTCTTGAAGCCCCTCTACGCAGCTCCTGGCTTGAAGATGAGCTTCGTGGTTTAGGGGAAGCAGCAATTCAACTGGGAAATCGGGTAGAAAAGAGTTTGCGGGAGTTTGGGGAAAGTTTCAGACAGGATATGAGAACACTTGTCGCTTCACAAGAGACATTAGCTGTGAGTCTGCAACAAAACAATGTCCTCTTGCAAAGGTTGTTAGCAGTTCTTGAGGCCCAGCAACAACCACAGCTACAACAACATCGTGTACAACAAGCACACCAATCACAAACATCTCAACAGTATCTACAGCCTCAGCCAGCTCAGCAGCAGCAGCTACAACAACTCGAACCACAACAGCAACAGCAACAACAGCAGATTGACGCAGCGCCGCAATCACAACTACAACATCAGCAGCAGCCACATTTAGTACAACATCAGTCACAACAACACCAAATGCAAATGCAGCAGCAGCCACTGGTCACTCAGCATTCAAATAATCAGTCAGCTGTAGCTGGGGTTCCTGCACCATCATCCCCTGAAATACATGGCACTTTTCCCTCCGATACACCCAGAGACACAAATTTAAGTGTGCAGAGGCCACGGCGAGGAAGAGCTGTTGATCACAGGCGCAGAAGACGGCGCTGAGGAGAAACACAAAATGCACATCTTGCTTATTTGATGTTTCACATGTGACAAGAAGCTATACTATGAAAGTATTTCTGTAAAAAGTAAACAGAGATGTTTGGAGTTTTACGTCCCACTCCAAAACAGCAACACATGTCGCACTTTAGTTTGTCTTCAGAAAGGACTGAAGTAAATAAGAAAACTAGACACAAGAGAATAGGGTGGCCTTAACATTCGCTTGATTTCTCAAACATATTCTTGTGCTAAAAGACTTTTTGACAAACAGTTCTGATGGAGTAACAGCTCCACTCATGAGACTTTCAATACCCATACTACAACATACTGTAGATGCTGATTTTCAGTATGCATGTCACTGCACATGCTTTGCAGCAGAGCTGTGAAGCTCATGTTGCTCTTACTAGTTCAGTACTGTCTCAGTTCTCCTGATATACTAACTACATTGTCATAAAGTACTAAAGTCTCTGCAGTTGTGACCATTTAGTGTAGTTATTCAGCTATAGTAATAACCTGCTAATGTATGCTTGTGCTTTTTTTAACAGTGTCATGGAACATACCTTTCCAGCTTTTGTTGGACAATAAAGTTAGACTGTGTTCTATTCATTGTGTTTTTAGACAAAAATGTACCTTTTAAAGAATTGACATTTTACATCACAGTAGGTGTCAGTGTTTAACTCATGTTTTTGTTGGAATTTAAAAGCATACATATGTATGTAGGGGCTATTTATTATAATCTTGCATGCAGTATGATGGATGTGTTTGTAGATAGTTGCAAAGAAACAGCATAGGCCATCATCTACGTAGTTTTGCACAACTTCTATTTTGTAGACAGCTACTGTTCAGATGAAATGTAACTTGAATAAAAGTCGGACCTGGACTGCAAATAAATTCAGCTGATTACTTGTGGATTTGTTAAACATAATATAAAAAAAAACTAATGTAATATTAATGGTAATGCTGAAAAGTTTTTCTAATTAAGTTGTGAAGAAAGTATTTGTTGTGTAGAACAACAAAATCACAGCACTAGCAGAGAGGAAATATATTTATTTAAGGCTTCGAATGATATTTTCTGAAACGATTAACGTTAACTACAGCTGGTTTTCGATAATAAGAGTTTTATTTTGAAAAATTCGACCGGAAATTTCAATCCTTGTTCAGGCTGGCTAGCATGATCCTTGTGTGTTCTGGACAAGGGGGTGCATGGGGGAAACATGGCCGCCGTAGACCCGTCGGAGTCTCCGAAACGACAGAAATCCCCTGCGGAGGAGGTGGAAACATCTGGGGAGAAGACCGATGCGGTAGAGTCGGGATGCAGCGTAAATCAGAAAGATGAAACAACATCAAATAAAAACACGGAGAGCCCCGAGCCCCGCAACGACGGCGGGTGTTTTGCCAGCCATTCCGAGGTTAGTGTCGAGTCCGGTGCTGGAACCAACAGGACGACATGCAAGTCACCGGACGACCTAACATCAACGGAAAAAATGACCGAGGCTCCTGGCAGCGACCAGGGAGCTTTCGACTGGTCTGAAACTGAAGACGACGTCGGAGAGGCGAAAACAAACAAGCGGGGAAATGATGAGTGTGGTATGCTAACGTTGTGAATGTATTTTACAGTTAGCTTTAGCCTCCAGGCTAATTTGAGCTTTAGCTCTTACCAGAGGTTCGTACACTCCGTCAGCTCTGCAAACATTAATTACCAGAACAAAATCAAACACAGTCCTGTACTGTTGATTTTGGTCTGCCCTTAACATGGATAGCTTTGTTATTTGGGTGCAGTTTGTGTGATTATCAACATATGGGTTGTTTGTTTATTTATAGGTAATTGTCGGTAATTTGTTTGTTAAGTTAATGTTGTGATCCTTTCCCTTCCAGACCACAATAATTTTACAGAGGCTCCTGAAGAGAGGCAGCAGGATACGCATGTTAATTATAATGTTACAGCTGATGCAAAGGAATCTCATCAGGAGGGAAACTCACTATCCGATGAGAAGAACACTGGGAAGGGGCTTGATAAGGAGCTCACGGAAGAGGTTGATGGAATAGAGGATGTGATTGATGGTGATGAAGAGGCTGACCAAAGCCAGGACGCTGAAATGACAGCTAAGCCAAAAAAATGCCGTTTGGTGTGCAAGGACTGCGGGAAGACATTCAACCGCCGGGAGACGTTCAATCTTCACCGCCACTTCCATGCACATGAGGATGAGCTCACGCCCCTCACCTGTAAAGAATGCGGCCTTACATTTCAGCACCGCAGCAGCCTCATTAAACACCGAAATGAACATAAAGAGAAGGAGGAACAACTTTTTACTCCAAAGAAGGAGATGCAAATAATAGAAGAGGGTAGTTTTGAATGTGCAGAATGTGAGAAGATCTTCTCAACAGTGGATAAGTTGAGGGACCACAATTGCTGCAACACAATAGATAAGCCTTACCACTGCCCCCTGTGCCGCCAAGAATTCCAGTTTAAGGTGTCTGTAACTAAGCACATGATGAGCCACTCCCAGGAGAGCATATTTACATGCCAAGAGTGCAGTCAGACTTTCCCAAACACCTTGGCCCTGCGCTACCACCAGCGATGTCATACCGCCCTGAAACCCTATAAATGCCCAGAGTGCAGCATGGTCTTCAAACACTACTCCGTTATGGAAGATCACCGTCGTAAGCACACAGACAACATGCGATCTCACCTGTGCAACATTTGTGGTAAGACTTTCAAGTATAGCAGCCTCCTCCATCAGCATCAGTATCTGCACACAGGCCAGAAGCCCTTCCGCTGCCCTGAATGTGGTAAAAAATTTGCCTTTGCTCAGAACATGAAGGCGCATTGCCGTCAGCATAGATTTCATGAAACCAACTCCTCCAATGAGCAGCCCAGCAAGCCAGCAGCTGTGTCCGCACAGGAGGCGGTCAGAAGGCCAGGAAAAGAGAACACACACCAGAGTGAGGAACCGCAACGCACATTTAACTGCCCCCTTTGTCCCCAAACCTATGTGACACCAGCTAACCTGAGAGCCCACATGCTTATTCATGAGGCCGAGTATGAGACTTTGGAGAAAACAGCTAAACCCCCCACGGAGATCAAAAAGTACTGGGACAAAGGACATACCTGTCCCCACTGCCCATCAGTTTTTCGGGATGAATCCAGTTACAATGTACATCTGTTAAAGGTCCACAAGGCTGTAGCACAATATTTAGAAAATGTGGCAGCAGCACCTAAAAAACAGTTTACTCCATTACACAGTGATAATGTGCAGGGGAAATGGAGAAGTGATGGCATAAGTGTCAGGTCATACAAATGTTCTGAGTGTGGAAAAACATTCCGCCACCGCTCAGTCTTAGAGCTGCACATGCGCATACATTCCAAGGACAAGCCTTACCAGTGCAAAGTGTGCTGCAAGAGTTTTAGGTTCAGTAGCTACTTACAGCAGCATCTCATTATCCATACAGGCAAGAAGCCATACAAATGTCCTGACTGTGGGAAGGACTTTGCCTTCCTGCAGAACATGAGAACACATCAGAAGCTGCATCAGGAAAAACCGTTCCGCTGTACCAGCTGCCGCAAAGGCTACAGCGATGAGACCCAACTTCAGCACCATATGTTATCACATAATGGTGACAAACCTCATAAGTGTGACCTGTGTGACAAGAGCTTTGGATTAGCCTATCTGCTACGTGATCACATGAACACACACACAGGAGAGAGACCTCATCGCTGTGATGAGTGTAACAAAACGTTTTCCTGGTTGAGCAGCCTGCTAGTACATCAAAAGATCCATTCTCGCAAACGACAGGGTTTTAGCCAGTATAATGTTTTCCCTACAGTTGCTAGGATGAGAGGCAGGGGTAGCCGGGGGAGGAGAGGGGGGAGGCCCATGTGGGGTTGGTCTAGACCATTAGGAAACTCTGGGATGATTAGCTCTCATCCTTCTCAGTATCCAGTTTCTATACTGAGGGATGCTGAGTTGCACAGAAGGGTAGTTCAGCAACAGTCTTCCATGCCCGCATCTCGCATGGATTTACAAGGCAGGCAGCAGAAGGAACAGTGGCTGTCTGAACTGCACCCTCAACCAGTGCAGTGGAAGGTGGACGGTGGAGAGGTAATGCCTGTCCCATCGTCACAGCAGCAACATGCAGGTCCACAGCAGACACAGTTTGATAGCCCACCACACCCAGGCCTACAGCAGCACCATCTGAGAGCCCCAGGCTGGGCAGATAGCACTACAGTAACTCAGTCAGGCTCCACATCTGCTCAAAATTCAGAGTCGCCATACATGAAAGAGAGTACAGCTTCTGTGGCAGGCTCCCTCATGGCGGCTGTGCCGAAAAAATCCAGCCCGTCAGCAGTGAGTGACATTGAGCAGCTCAGGCAGCCCAAGCCTGGTACTTGGAGTAGCACACCCACATCGACAGTGCAAGCTTCCACAAGTTCTTTGCAACATGATTTTTCTGTTCAGTCCTACATTGATGGGGCAGCTCTGTGGAGTGTCAGACCTGCTCCGTTAGCAAACTCTCAGAGCTCTCCAAATAAGCTTGGTCAAGAGCTTCAGCTGCCACGGTGGCCAGGTGCTCCAGTATCAACACAAAAGGAGCCACCCACACTTCCTAAAAAGGAGGACAGTAGAATGTGGGACATGAGTAATTCTCAAGTCAAACCGTCGACTGTTAGTCAGCCAGAGAAGCCATGGAACGGCTGTGAGCTGCAAAACCAGTGGACTTCAGGCTTAGCAGGTACATCCACCTCAGCTCAAATAGACCAAAGCAGTGCTATGCCAATTTCAACTCCTGTTTCTCATGGGGTAGGTAGCACCTTGTGGGACATAACAACACCTGCAGGAATTCCAAAGACTATCAACTCCCCTGAAAAATTAGCAAATAATCAAGATTTTCAGCTGCAGCAAAAGCAGGTGTCATCTGGCTGGGCCAGTGTACAGAGTCAGACAGCAGCTCAGAAGGTTCCCATCTCCATTCAATACGAGCCTCATCGTTTCGGTCAGGGTATGGGAACACCAGTATGGGGCTTCCAAAATAATCCTGTGGGTCCTCAGACGCTGCTTACTGGGCAGCTTAAACCAGGAAATGGACAGGAGCTGCAGCAACAACCAATGGTAACAGGCACTCAAATCATAATAAATCAGCCTTCTCCTTTTTTCTCCCCTCCACTTGCTCCGCTTCCTCCTCTTGCTTTGCCAGGGCCTCACCCTCTTCACTCTGTCGCAGTTGGTGCACTCTCAAGACCTCCACACCCAAATATTTTTTTCACACCACAGGCAGTCATGAGCGAGAGGCCACACATGCCACAGACCCTGCCCCTACCTCAGCTCGCCCCACGAACCGAACCTCACAAACTTGGACCCCGTTTGCCTTTTGCTCCAGAACGACTTCTCCAGTGCATGATATGCGGGTGCTCTCTTCCTCGGGAGCTGGATCTACAAATGCATTACATGCAACATGCACAAGGAGAGATTTGACATTTATACACTAGCAACAAGACTTCGTTAATTTTTAAAATATTTTTTCTTTCAGTGGAACCTCATTTTTTGACCCTCAGTCGGGCAGTTTGACCGGTTAAGTGGATGGGCATTAGAAACAAAAAATAAAAGTGAAACTTGATTTAGTCTGCATGTTTGATTTAAATTCTTTAAATTCTGTCTTTAATTTTTTTGTTCCAATTGACACCACACTGAGTGCTGTTTGTAAGCGAGGGTGTATACATTGCCATTAAGTTACTTTTTTGGTCCTTTTAAATGCGTTTTAGTTATCCAAATACTTACTTGTTTAAACAACCTCTGAGGGGTGCAGATTAATGAGTTCCTATGGTCAACATTTCATTTATTGCCAATGACCTTTAGATTTAGATAATATTAGTACTTTTATAGCTATGTTCATATGTCCTAAACCATTTAACTGTGTTTCTTCATGTACGGTATACTGTGTGCCTTTTATGATTACAGTCTGCATGTCTGCTGTCTTGGTATTCTAGGCCTAGTTTGTGCTTTAGGTAGACTCAACAATGTGACCTCACTCCCAAAACACAGAGCAATTCTTTAAGATACTGTTAAGAAATGTATGTTTTTGCTTTTGAGAAGATGAGTTGGGGTGTTGTTTGGGTCCCAGATGTATCAAAACATAAAATGGAAACTTGACTACATACAGTACTGTTAAAAGACGTTTGTATTCACATGGGCCATTGTCTGGATCCAAATGTCTCATCAGCAAAGTCAGTCATGATTAATTGGTCCAAAGTATCTTAAAACAAAAATGTGATGATATCATTTTAAGGAAATTTCATATTAAGAGTTTTCCATAAATTTAACTTTTAAACATTTAGAACAGGGAGAACACAATTATTCATGGCACTGCTGTCAGTTTTGTAATAAACTTAGATTTATGTGATGTTTTGTCATTAATAGTTTTGACAATGGCAAGACAATCATGAAACTCATTAGAAATTATGGGCATTTTGCTCTTATTTGTCCAGTCAAATTTTGCAGCTTTCTGGCAAAGTTTCATGACTGAGGCTTCATCATTAGATTGTAAATTGATTCAGGGTGAAAGAACTTTGCACCTGCTATAAACTGATGAGTGCCATGTAATGTGTATGTGTCATACCAGAATGACTTTGAGATTGGAATGTACCCATATTTGCAAAATTAAGTCCACTTTAAGTACAATTCAATGTATTTTTTGTGAATACTAAATAATTTCATTGTAGATTTAGCTGAGTACAAAATCCTATCACCTTTGTTATGATGGTGAACATTTGAGTAGCTTTGGTGGCCCAATACTGTAAGTGACTGAAAATCTTCATTACTACTGTAAAATAAACACACAGTCTGTTTGTAAACAAAAAAGAAAAGAAAAAAAATCTCTGTGCGTCTTATGATTTCAAAACAAATGTGCCCTTCTACCTCTATCCACTGTTTTAGCATGGAAAGAATTAGAAATTTCCCATGATGTCTACATATTGAATTGAATAAAACTTGCCTTTGATTATTACGATTTGTTGCATTGTACCTGTCAGGTAAACCTAATTCATGGTTTTGATTTTTAAGGTATAGAAAGCAAGTCTGCATCAAGGTCAATGAACGCAAATTGTAGTCAACATTTAATATTTTTTCTATGATGCTCTTTGGAAGAACACAATTGTGCTGCCCACAGTAATCTTAAATAATCTGGTAAATTGCTACTAACACCCATTGGAAAATCTTTTATTTATAACATTACTAAATGATCCTGATATCACTCAATATAAAATGGTCCCCACAAACATATTTGAAAATCCTTTTTGTTTTATTTATGTATTAAACTAAGACAAAGGAACCGCGTTAGAGAATGTTAATGTTGGGAAATGATTTGTATTGACTGCAGGTCATTAGTGTCACGCTAACAGTCAGATTTGAAGGAAACAAAACAGAAGAAGAAGAAGGTCACTTCCGCCGAGAGATGCACGATCACACACCGCAGGGGTGTGTAGCTAACGTTAGCTGCGGCGTTCATTATCACTCGAACCACTAAAGCATAAAAATGCTTCCTCGTTATACGGTTAGGGACTAGAGCCGCGAAAGTCTTTTAATCGCGGCTCTATGCTAAGTAACATCGGCGAAGAAAAACAAGTTTTGAAACCACAGTGGCGCTGTTAAGCTAAGGAGCAGTACGTTAGCTAGAGGAAGCTAGCATTACTAAACAGAGCCACGCCAAGATGGACGAAGCTGATGCCTCGGCGATCATGAGGGAAGGAGCTGAAAACAGACCGCATAATGGAGATAAAACTTTGGAAGATAACTTCATTTCATCAGCTGAGGACACCGCTGATCGTAAGTAAAATTCTCCAGAATCCGTCGCTTAAACGTCAACGGTTCTGTCAATAACTCATTCTACCAGCATGTTACAGCGCAGTAATCTCTTACAACAACTTCAGTAAAGGGACACCTATTAAAAGAAAATTTTGCAATGAGTGCATCACGCTTAAAGTAAGCATCATATAACTTGCACTGTGGCATATCCTGCTTTTTCATGTCCTTGGATGCGCTGTTTCTCGAACAAACGTAGCGATAAAGCTGACACTCATCCATACGGACTTGAGTCAAGAATTGTGGCAACCACATATAACGTCATCGTGTTTTATTCAGGAGTTCCGCATTTAAACATCACAGACGACATACGAGAAATATTCTCAATTTAATAACCAAAATGAATAAGAAAGCATTATTGTTGCCCTAAATGAAGCACATCATTGTAGAATAAAACGCACTGCAAACATCGTATGGCGACAATGCATCGTAGAATTGTATAAATATAGTAACATATTCAGGATGCAGTTGGTGGAGCATATGCTTTGAAGGCCTGAGGCTTCAACTTGAATCAGCAGCGGCTACATTTTGCTCATGTTATGTTTTCCCATAGTCCTTGCCTTAGTAGTAACCTTCCAGGAACATCCAAAAAAACTTTATCTCAGAATTCAGATGATTGTGCACTTGATGATTTAACTTCATTAGCTATCTAGAATAACTATTTCTGATCAAGACACTGACTGGCAACAAGCTAAAAATTTCCTCATAATGTAGGTTTCATGGTAATCATGCACTTTTTGTGTAAACAACATGAACATATTGTAAAACAGAAGAGTGTTACTGCCCCCCTTAGATGACACTTTGAATGACAATGGATCCTAAAAAAATTATTGTAAATTTGGAGCCGTCGATCACTACTTTGTGGAAGGATACTATGAATCCTGTTAATGTAAGCATACTGTCTGTGGGATGGGTTGTATAAATGTTTGCGGGACCATATTTTCTAATTTCCTAAAAGAACTTAGTGAAGTAAAATATTCAGATATTTGGCAAGAACAACCAAGGGAGAAAAACAAAACAAAACAAAAAATCGGGAGGTAGTTGTGTTTGTTTTTCCTTGGCATGGACAGAAACAAAGAAAGCATTCACGGATGCTGAAAATAAGGAGTTAATTGGCATCTATATTTGCTGTTAGGAATTGGACAACAACGTTGCCACTTTTTCACCTGCTTGTGGGAGGGTATGTCCATGTCAAACCATGACTGCCGTGTGCCAGTGGAGAAGTAGATAATCCTGAATATGTGATCTCTTCCTCTTTTACGTGCTGATGTAATACCACACTTAAGATTCAACCTTCCTAGATATACTGAACATCAATTCTCAATAGTAATATCCTTATTAAGTGCTGTAATGGGCATATATGGCTGTTCAAACCAGACGTTTAAGCTATCAGTCAGTGTAACTTCACCTTTGACCAAAAAGTGCTCTTAACAATTGTCTGATTCAGTTCTTAACATCAGAGTCAATTTGGATACAGAAATTCAACTTACTTTAATTTCAGAAGTATATTCATAGGCTTTTAAATCAGGGTTGATATATTTTATGACTATATATTTTTTACAATTTGGATTTGATTTTAACAGTAGCATCAAGCTTGCAGTGAAAAATAATCATTATTTTTTTACTCAACCCTACGGTGCAATATTTAAAGTTTTAGTGTACTTCATACTACATGCAACATATCCTGCAGCAGTCTTATTAAATAACCAAATGATTGAACGTCACAAAAGCCTCTAACGTTACTGAAATGAGTATTGTTTTATTTTATTTTTTGTATTTTCAGAACCCGCTATTGTGACTAAACTGTAAACTTAAATCACATTTAAAATAAAGATATGCTGTGCACCTGTGTTTTTGTGATTCGTGTTTTTCTTTCTTTCTTTCTTTCTTTCTCTGGAAACAGGAGTGGCTTTGACCTCCTATTTTCCCCTTTCTATTTTTAGGGGTTGGGGTTTTCTGCTGTCAGGATTGTGGAGAATCCTTCAGAGAGGGAGCAGCCTACTTGGAGCATCGCCATCAGCACCATCAAGAAAGAATATATTTAGACAACCAATTAGATGGTTTACTTGATGCAGGGAAGGACACTGAAAAGACTCATTTCTGTACATTATGCTCACTCTCATTTGTTGACCCAAGAGAGTTCCACTCGCACATAGAGAGGAACCATAGTCAATCCTCCCAAAAGGAGTCTAGTATTCAAATAAACTCTGGGATGACAAAGCAGCCTATCTATGAATGTCCAGACTGTGGGAAAAGTTATAGTGTGATTGGACACTTTCTCAACCATCAGCGCTCACACAGACAAGCATCCAAATCAGTTTTTCATGATCTTGAACATTTGAAAAAGAAGTCATTCCAGTGCGAGTCTTGCGGACGAAATTATTCTCGTGCTTCAGCCCTGGATGCACACCGTCGTTGTCATGAGGAAAAATTGGTAAAGTCCCAAAGTAGGAGTTCAGGAGATGCATGTCATGCTGAGGAGCCCGTAGTTGACGTCAAACTCAGTGAGGATCAGACAGACAATTCTTCTGAAAAATCCTTCAAATGTTCATGTGGCAAAGCCTTTAGTGCTCTAATGCGCCTTAAAACACACCAGCGCTTTAGCCGCAACAGTCTGTGCTCTCCAGAAGAAATGAAAGAAAAACCTAAAAAAAGCTTCAATGAGTTTTCCTGTAGTGAATGTGAAAAGACATTTAACGGCCATATTGCCCTCTTCAACCACCAGCGATGGCATGCTAATCACTCCAATGAATCAGCAAAAAAGTTCCCATGTGAGGAATGTGGAAAAGTATTTATGACTCTAACGTTCTACTACAGGCATCAGCGCATGGTGCACAGTGATGAGACCCCTGCAAAGTCATTTCTTCATCAAGTGTGTCAGCTACAGAAGAAGGCATTTGAATGTAAAGATTGTGGGCTCAAGTTTTCCAGAGCTTCAGCACTCCACTCACATCAGCTTCATCATACAGATGTTTTCAGAGAAACCGAGAAGAAAGCCCAGACACGTACTTCTCTCCTACCTCAACAGAAAACTTTGGGAAGCGAAACAGAAGAGACTGAACACAAACAAGTGGAATCTGAAAATTTCCTACTAACCAGTACAGCTGAAGAAGTCTCACATGTAAATGAGACTGATGAAGATGTGGAGAGTTATGAACTTGGGGACTTTAATGTACAGGTGATCAGTGCAAGTGAATCTGAGGACGAGTCTGTCCAAGACCTAAATCCTGATCTTGAGCTCGTATGTGAATCAGATCAGGAGGTCAGAGACGAGGATGATACTGAAATTTCCCCCGGTGGCAC
>JAQLOL010000025.1:16868430-16880559 GCA_029783665.1 Naso thynnoides
ACATATTTGAAGGTGTCTCCATGTTAGATCTTTATCAGCAACCAAAACAGCATGATCATTTTGTTGGAGTAATGAATGCCGCAATTGACTGGGATACTGAGCCTGATGTAGGAGAAATGGTTTCAGAAGACAGAGAGCGAAGTGTCTCTTTTCCAGCTTTGATTCCATCCCCATCTTTACATGTTCATCCCCCAGATGCTGAAATGAGTGCCTATGAAGATGAGGGTGGAGGTAAAACAGGAGCAGATGATCAATCCAGTTCCTCTAAAAAAGTACATTCACCATCTGATCAAATGAAAAACATAGAGCCCCCTCGAAATTTCACATCCAAATTACCTTTAGATACCACTATTAAGACAAAGAGCTTGGAGACTGGAGAGTCTTTGAGATCAGATGAGGACAAGCAAGAAAAAGATGACCAGCAGAATCCTAGCTCAGAATCAGAAGTCCAGGGTACCGCAGATGAAGACATTAAGGAGGATTTACTTCTTGAGGTGGATTTAGTGACTGTTGGTGAGCAAATTGAGGGAGATGATGTAACCTCTCATGAAGGCACCATACCCCAGAATGAATTAGATGAAACCACCAAATCTGTGGGTGGACTGGCTGTGCAAGTTGGTGATGAAACAACTGAAAAAAGTGTTACTTCACACACTGTGTCATGCTCTACTCAGCCATTGGGGGTCAAAGAAGAAGAGGAGGAATTATTACTCCAGAGGAAAAAAGGAGGGAAAGGAGCCTTTGCAAGGAATGCCACAAGGGGAAGGAGAAGAGGAACAGGGCGTCTAAAAGGTGACATGATATCACAGAAAATTTCAGTAGGAGAGACTGTCAGAGAAACACAATCAGAGAAGGATGAAGAAGAATGTCAGATAGTTTATGAAGAAAAGCTTGTCCCTTCTGATTCAGATACTAATAACAAAGGTGAGACTGGCACAGAGACTTTAAAGTCAGGGACCTTTCCTGAATTTGAAGTCAACAAGGCTACTGTTCCTGCCACATCTTTGCCTTATGTGCCCTCTACATCGGAGGAAAGCTCTGAAGAGCAAGTCGTCTTTGAGTTGGAGTCGGTTACCACTAGTGTTGAGGAGATAATGAATGAGAAAAGACTGCAGGAAGGAGAGGACCCTGACAGGGACCAATCTCCAGGCATAATACTGGAAAAGTTTCTCACCTCTAGACAGAGAGCAACTGCTGACAGGGAGCTGTGCCTGATGACAGTGAGGAACAGTCAAAGACAGGTGTGATTCTAACTGTACAGCAAATACCATACATAAACATTAAATGATAAATTTAACATTGTAAAATTTGGACTTGGTCTCATTCCAGGGTCTTGACAGTATTGGTGAGAATGAAGTAGAAGTCCATGGGAGCCAGGAGATCAAGGTTGAAGAGAATATCTTTGATCCACCACTGGGTGCTGCTACCTGTCATAATAGACATAGTGCAACTTTGCAGCCACAGCACCATAGGGATATAAGGACTGTTCTGGTGAAGGAGGAGACCAGCCTCGTACTGAGTGAGGTTTTGCCTGCGCAGGGCAGCAGACACATTCAATGGAATGTGGAGCCAGTCAACATTGAAAACTCCAGTCCAAGTAAGGGTGAAGCCACACTATTGGCACATTTTAAAATGCATGTTTAGTATTCCAGGAAATACAATTATTTGCTTTTAAGTGTTAGATAAGAAAATCAGTACCCCTTACATGGTACATAACATATTGTGCTTTAACCAGGAAACAAATACCTTAGCTCAGCATGAAGACTGGATGTTTAGTGCAGTAAATTTGTCAGGGGTCATATTTAAAACAACATTACCATCATTATTACTGTTTAAAGTTGGGTGTTTATTCTAAACTGAGCTTCTCACCTCTTAGCTCTAGCTTTAAAAGTTGAAAATTAAATAAGCCTCAGTGGTTGTAAATCCACATTTTGCATTGCATTAACAGTCTGTAAACTTGGGGAGCTTTATTTTTCAAGATGAATGTTTTTGGCCTTTTACTTTCAGTCATGGAGAGTGGGGAGACAACAAGTCTGTCGCCCGAGTTTAACACCAGCCAGTGTATCTTCTATCCCGTAAAGGAGGAGGAGAGGGAGGTTATGCTGGGAGCTGCTCAGACTAATAGTAGAAATTTAACCTCTGGCTCATCCAATGATGCCCTGCAGACAGAACTTCAAGCAACAGTTAGTAATTTAGGTAAGTCATCTTCTTTTTCAGCTATAGTCCCCTTTTAATTGAAGATAATTGGAAAAACTCTATTTTAATGTTGATCTGTCAACAACAGGTCAAGGGAACCTTTCTGGAGGGGTGGGTGACTTTGCAGATGGACAAGGTTTGTTTTAGATTTTAAAATGACTAGTTTTTGCAGGTTCTTGATACACATCCTTAAACTAATTCTTTAAAATCGTCACCATACTGTAAATAACGTGTATGTAATAATTGATCCTAAAGCTGAAGCAGATGCTGAGTGGCAGCATCCACCAGACCTCCAGGACTTTCTCCTCCAAAGTTCTGATGAAGAGGATGTGGGTGGTTTTGAGTTGTCTGATCAACAGCTTGACTCTGAAGCAGAAATATTGGCCTATTTCACCAGGAACCAAACAGACAGTGCACAACAGCCAGATGAAATGTCACAAAAGTATAGTACATCTTAATTTTTTCAGTCTTTAAATCTTCGCACAACACGACTATACACATTTTTCTTTCATTCCAATTCAGTAATGCTATAATATTTATTATTAACAGCAGTTTGTTTGTAACTTAGGGATGTACTCACACTTGGTCCCGTTGTCCTGTACCTTGCCGAAGCATGAATGTCCCCCCTCCCCTTTCCTCCACTGGCCCGCACTCACATTGCTCCAGTCTAACTGCGCTAGAGCATGCTTGAGCTCCCTATCTACAGAGCACAACCCGTATTTTTACCCGCATTTTTAAAATCTTCTAATAACACGTTTAAATTTTTCTCTGGTTCCTGCGATCTACAAGACAGTTGCAGATTTTTCCACTGCTTTTTATGAGGACATTGTGTGCTGTTGTCTGCCTGAATTTAAGGTGAATAATCCACAAACAGTTGCAGCGATTTCGGTGCTCCCTGCTTGTGCTCGTGTACGTGCATCTGTACCGTACTGAAGTCCACCTCTTCCAACCATGCCACGGCTGACAAAGCATGCTTGAGTACGGAACGGAGCATTCACACTAGTCAAACAAACTGGACTTTGGGAGTCAAACATGCTTAGGCACGGTATGGATTGCCCAGTGTGAGTGCAACCTGAAAATTATGTGAAATTGGAAAACTCACAGTGAGCACACCGTTCTTTAAGAATTGTATTTTTGATGGAAAAAAAGTAATTATTGTCTTTTTATGTATTTTACACTTATGTCTTGCTAATGATTCTTTTTGCTTTCCCCCCTCAGATTTCCAACTTCAATGAGGCAGCTCCAAACACCAAGAGACGAAACCAGGAGAGAGCCCATTGATTACTTTGCCATGTATTTTGGTTGGGATACCTGGGTAGAAATTGCCAGTTGCACAAACAAATTGTCCAGCATACCCAACCCTGTCACAGCCAAAGAGGTTGCACAGTTTGTTGGAATCCACATTGCAATGGGAACTTTAAAGGTTTGTACTCTGTTCTGACCCTTTTCTCTGACTTGGAATTGTCCGCTAGATGCAAGACTAATAAAGTTTATTTGGTCTCTTGCTTTTTTAGTTTCCCAGTCCAAGGCTCTACTGGGAGGATTTGACTAAGGTGCCCCTGATTGCTGAGGCCATGCCACTTTCCCGTTTTCTCAAGTTGACACGCATGTTGAAGCTTGCTTTGCCTGCAAACAATCCTGTCAGCAGTAATGTTCAGGAAGAAAGACATGATAATAACTCTCCAAATGTACAGCAAGGTAAAAATTTTCCAAGCAGGCTAAGTAAAGCTTCCCAACATATTGATGGGCAGAGGCAAGGGAACCTGCCAAACGAACTGAGCAGTTCAAAAGCACAGACTGATCCCTTGTGGAAGGCTCAGCCATTATTGTGCCGTTTCAAAGCAGGATGCCAGTCACTGAGCCGAGATGGTAATTATGCTGTTGACCAATATCCACTTCCTTTGACTGGTAAGATAAACAACAGTAAACTGTCCCTCAACTGTACTGTATTAATTGGATTTGGTGGTTTGCTCTTACATGTGGATCTTAAACTGGGTCTGACCGGCAAAGAAAATGCTGTAGAAAAAATGGTCCCCAAAGGTAGCATGGTGTTCCTTTGCAAACAGGAACTCTCCACCCCTGCCATGCTAGAGCATTTGTTAGTTGCTGGGGTTCATGGTGCAGGCAGAGTGGGAGGAGCCCGAGGACAGATTGGAGATGAGTTTGTAAGCTCTGATGGGAAGCTGATGTTACGCAGATCACACTGTGGCTTCATACTTTCAACTGCTGGAAACAGCCAGAGGAACATGGCTTCACTTATTGACAACTTTGAGAAGGCTCAGAAGTCTGCTCATCTCAACAGAGATCTGCTTAATCTTTACTCCATCCCTCTCACTGCCTCAGCCCCAACCTGCTGGCCTCAAGCAGTGCTCTGGTACCTAACAGATCTGGCGTTGGTCAACTCCTGGCTCCTGTACAGACAGGATCATAGGGCAGCATCTGCACCATTGACTTTCATGGCCTTTAGATTGGAGGTATCCAAGGCTTTGATCCTCTCTAGTAGCTCTGACACCCAGGACTCAATTCCCTCTCATCCCCCAATAGAGAAGGCTCATGCAACAAATGAAGCCCCCAATCCCAGTCTAATGGAGGATAGTCCTCTGCCAGATGCAGCTACACGGTACGACGGTTCAGGCCACTGGCCGGAGCAGCTCGGGGAGGGGGAAGGGGGCAAGTGCCGTTTTGGGGACTGTCAGAGAACATCTCGTGTGCTATGCCTTAAATGCTGTGTCTTTCTTTGTATCTCACGCAACCACAACTGCTTTTTGAATTTCCATAATCAAGGGAGTTTGGGAAAAGAGTAGTGCCAACTACAGATCTAACTGTTAATTTTTCAACATTTTGCAATCTAGTTGAGAATGTAATGTTTTTGGTGTATGTGAACCCAGCTAATCAAAAACTGAAGGATCTCCTGTATTTTTACGTTTTTTTGATAATGCCTTTTACTGGCAGTGTCATTGGGATTATTGTGCTGCAGTTTAAAAAGCAAATGCTTTGTGATGTGGCTTATAATGTCAATGAGCACCATTAAAAATTAATTTGTCTACAAAGAGAAATGTAAAAAATACTCATAGCTATACATTTTGTGCTGCAAAAAAGAGTAAAATATACTTCTGTCATTGTAGTTGTGATTTTTGTACTATGTAGTATTTTAACCTGACATCATTTACATGTTATGTGCTTGTTTTGAGCCCTGTAAATCTGAACATTGCTTATTTGTATTTCTGTAAACAATAAAAGACAGATAATTTAAATACACGAATTGATCTTGTTTGTCTTTCAAAACTGCCAACAAATGTTTGCAAATTTCTCCACAGCAGACATATATACTGTTTGTTACATAGTATACACAATGTAAATGGACCATGTAAAACAATGTAAAAATAGATTTAACTTTGAATTTGTGGATAGATACATAGATAAATAGATAGAAAGGCCAAATACCACAGGTATTAGAGATTGTTTAAAGACTAAGCTAGATAGATAGTGTATGGGTGAAATGTATGGAAGAGAGTAGACAAAACAGTACAGTGAGTTAAATAGTGTCACTATAGTTTTTTTTATAGGTCACATGACGGAGATCAACCATAGATTCGGACTGGATAGAAAAGGAGGTTGGTTCAAAACCATTTAGAGGTAAAGCTGCTCTGTTGTGTCTTCAAACTGATTTGATGAATTGATACAGCATAATAACAGATGTGGTAACATTTCTTAAAACACAATCTTTGATACAGCGCTTTTCTTCTGTGTAACGGTTGAAGTCCTGAGCTGTGTTTCAAGCAAAAGTTTGTGTTCTAGCTGCACTCATTAGATGCAAAGTGCTGCTCTGTAACAGCGACGGAGAAACAAAAGGGGATTCGATATTTGAAAGTGTTGTCTGAAGATTAGAAATAATAACATGTACTGAAGACTCCCCCCGGCAGCCATCTTAGTTGTACCAAAAGCTGTCACAACCGTACACCAGGAAGTGTCCGATCTACGCGTTGTATATCTCTGGGGTCAACTCTCTCAGTCAAACTACCATCAAAGAGCGGTTCGCGAGGTAACGTAAACGTCTATCCCATGATGTTGTGTTTAACGGTTGCTATATGTATATATATTGACGTACACTATATCGGTAGATAGCAGATGCATGCAAACTCCCAGCTTTGATTTTAAACTTGGTGCGTGAAAAGACAAGAAAAGTCTTCGATCCTCTTTGAATGGTAGCCAGTGTTGTTAGCGCTAACCGCTAGCTACCTAGCGTTAGCCCCGTCAGCCCGCTCAGCACTTTGCTACTTTATGATTAGTGTTAGCTACTTGCACAGACACTGAACTAATGCTGTTACTTTTTTGCCTATTGTTTCACTGACCAGCTTGACCTGTTAAGGCACGTATTATACTTACTAAATGCAAGATGCACGTAGGCTAGCATGAAGCTAGTTAGCTTAGCTAGCGGCCTTCAGTAACGTTAAGTTACGTCAACTTACGTTAGCTAAGATAAGCTGAAACTTGAGTGATTGTTGTTACAAAAATAGACAAATGGTTAAGTTAAGGAACTCTTAAGCTATATTAGTTGTGTTATTTAAGCATATTTGTTGTGTACTTAATTTACATGAGCGTAGATAGAACGGAGAAGTAAACGCATGTTTTCACTTGTTAAACATAACGTTTAACCGATTCTCAATATTTAGCTAGATGTTTTTACGTGATCATTAACAGAGTTGTGTTGCCTCTGTTGGCCAAACTGCTGTTACTTCCATTTGATATATAACTTTAATTTCATGCTGTCTTTGTTTTGCCTTGTTGTTTTGAATGAATCCACAAAGTTTTGTGAGGGCCTGTGAGACCACCCAACATACCAGGATGGACTCAGAGATTTTGAACATAGAGGAGATAGTGATGGGACGAGGACTGCCGGATCCAACTCCAGAAGTTCCTCCTGAAAAACCAGCGGAACCATACAAACCCATTACTTTAAATGGACCTCCTGCACCCCCTGTTCAGCCCTGTAAGTGGTAGCGTGGTCACTTAGTTCGCTGAAAGCAGTGAAAGATTAACTTAACTTTTGTGTAGTCTTTCTAATCTCGTTCTGTCCTTTCAGATCAGCATGAAAATCTGCAGTGTTTTCAGTGCTTCATCACATTCTGCAGTGCCAAAGCCAAGGAAAGACATATGAAGAAGAGCCACCGGGAAGAGTATAAGCAGCAGCTTCAACAGGTAAGCTTTGCGAGAACAGTTCAGTTAATGCATAAGAAATGGTGACAGTTTGAATCGGTCACCAATTGTGCATAGGACAAATTGCCTATGTACACATACTTAAAATTGCTTAAACTAATGGGCTTTCATTAGCATGAACTGTTTCAGCCATAAATGCTGACCCCGAGCTGCCTGATCTGTTTTTCTTTATCAGATTGATTAGTTATCTGTGCTTGTTCCTTTTCTCCTCTTTCAAATGTTAAGTCAAAGTGCTCCAACACATGAAGCACATTCTCTGTTCTTATGGCACCAATTATTTTCTAGAAAAAATTCCACACTATTTTTAAGGTGCTGTGTGGGAAGTCCAACCTTTTATTATGTATTTTGTTGTAAAGTTAATTTCACGCAATGCTTTTAAAAAAAAAAGAAGAAGAACCCAAGTTCAGCTGACTGTTGTGCTTTGGCAAATAATTTTGTGAAATTCAAGATGGATTTTATAAAATATATAATAAGTGTATTAAAAAGGAATCTACACTGTACAAGCACAGTCTATAAAGTTTAGACATTTTTACTGTATTAGTTGTCAGGCAGCCAAGGACAATCTCCTGCACCTGACGTATCCTCGGGTACTTAAGTGAATTTAAAAATTTTAAGGAATTCTTGGTTTTGATTTGTTTTAACTTTGGCTCATCTTTTGCATTTCCTAACAGGGAAACACACTTTTCACGTGCTATGTGTGTGACCGCACATTTCTGTCGTCTGAGGAGCTGACACAGCACCAGCCAACACACAGCAAGGATGACAAGCCCTTCAAATGTGTTCACTGCAAAGAGTGCTTCAAAACTTTCTCTGAAGTGAGTGTAATGTTGGTGTATTTTTTTTCCTACGAAAGTGCATTAAATAATAGTCACTGACAGTACTATAACAAAAAACTATGGATGACAAAATATTCAGCAGACTCTATTGTCTATTAAATATTTCTGACAAAATTTACTTTTCCCTGTTGCAGCTCACAGCCCATAGAAGACAGGTGTGTCCAGAGAAGCAGTTGGTATGTAAAGATTGCAATCAAACCTTCCGAAGTGCTGGACTGCTTCGTACTCACCGCCTGACTCAGCACCCCCGCCCAGACGTAGAGACTGCAGAACAGCCAGAGGACCCTTCGAAAACTCACCGCTGTAAGAAATGTGGTCAGGCCTTTGAAACAGAAACAGAGCTGTTGGAACACCAGGAGAAGTACCCTGAAGGTCAGCAATGCAATGGCAGTGCTTTATCTGTAAAGAAACGTGGAAGGCCTTCTAAAACTGAAGATCCAGCAGCTGCTGAGAAAAAGGGAAAGCGGAAAAAGAAGGATGAGACAGAAGCGCCTGAGGAGGCAGAGAAGGCCAGCAGCACACCACAGTCTGCAGCCGCACCTCCAGCAGAAGAAAAAGGAAAAGCAGCTGGAGCAAAGCGTGGCCGTCCTTCTAAAACAGCACCAAAATCAGAAACTGAAGAGAAGAAGAGCAGTGAGGATGACAGTCAAGCTCCTGGAAAGGAGAAGAAACCTAAAGCAGATCCTGCCCCATCCCGTCAGCACCCCTGTCCTGAATGTGACCTCACATTTCCAGGCATGATTCAGCTCCGTGCTCACAAGAAGGAAAAACACACCCCGCGGAAAGCCCATCCCTGCGAAGAATGTGAAGAGAGCTTTGCCCGTCCGGAGCAGCTGGATGCCCACATGTCAAGGGTTCATGCTGTGGGCCGTTTTGCCTGTCCAACCTGTGGGAAGAGCTTTGGCCGTGAGCGCACCTTGAAAGCTCACGAGAAAAGCCATTCAGAGGAAAAGCCTGAAAACCCAAGTGCTAAAAGATAATTGAGACATGGGGACCTTGCAGAAAGTGTATGACTTTTGAAGATTTTAGTCAGGAATTGTCCCTTTTCTTTTAATACTAGAGATGTGATTCTCTATATGATGGTTTCAGATGAGTTTGGAATGGTTTTGAGAATGAAGTTTTAGCAAGTTTTGGATTTAAAGTTGCATTTTAATCACGAGCTGTAGAAATTTCGGACAAACAGACACATCTCCTTAAGTGACTGTCCAAATGTGAAATCTGTTAACATCTCCAATTTCAAAAAGCTGATGCACTGTGTAAGACATAAATAAAACTGAATGTGGTCATTAGTTAATCTCTACTGACGTAGGCAATGAAAACCGGTACAAAGATAATATGGTTTTTGTAAGTATGTGCTTCTGGATTTGATGCCAGCAGCACATTTCAAACACTTTAGGTAAGGGGCACAAAATGACTAGTGAAGATGTGGAATGCTCCAAAAACACCTGAATTTCCATAGGTAAACAGGTTCATTGGTGACAGGTGATAGCTTCAGTATTGGTTATAAGAGGGGTAACCTCAGAGGGCTCAGTCTTTCATAAGCAAGGATGAGTTGAGGTTCATCACTTTGTGAAATACATGATTTCGGCAATCATATGGTCCCTGGAACTCTGCCATTGTAGGTAACAATTCATTTGCAAATTGCATGTTTTTATTTATGTTTTACACAACTTTTTTGTAATTGGGTCGTAATACATTGTTTCACAAAACAAAGCTTATTTGTAAAAACAAACTGTTTTGATTAACTTTTTTAAATGATTTGTTTCTTTTTTTTTAAAGCTTGAAATGTGTGGTGTGAATTTATTACTGTCTTGAGTTGTTCAACTCATTTTGTGGTTAAAAAAGTTTTTTTTTTCCCTCCCTCTTTTTTTTTAAGCAAATTGGGTAAGTACATATTTTGAAGATTATTAGATGCCTAGTAGAGATACAGTACTATGTTTGTATGTTTAGAAAGTTTGTCAAAGAAATGTGTATTGTACAGCTTCTGGTTAATATTTTTGCATTTTTTACTCTTAATACTTAATGTTCCTTTCTAAATTAAGTCTCATTGCGGATTTTTTTAAATAACATGATTAAGTTCTGCTAAAAAAAAAAAAATTATGTTGGTTAAGTGTGTACCAGGTTCAATGTGGAATATTTGGCATGTGGGCAGAAATGATCCACTATAATCCTGATTTGTAAAACAGTAAAATGTACTCTTTATTTTTCGCTTATTAAAATATTAATGTCTTAGACATTTCTTAAATGGAACTCCTGGCTCTTTAATGTCTCAGAGTCCTATAAGGAACTGTGTATATCATGTGTTATTCACTGATTGGATTGTTTCTCTCCCGACTGCAATGTGTCTGGACACTGCAAAAAATGTAATAAAACTTGCTTTCCCAAGGGAGGCTGTTCAAGGAATAACTGGCTTTTTTGTCCTTGTTCTCAGTAGTGGTGCAGGAATTTGAAATGTGATCTTGTATGTCTAATGAACCTTGTAGTTTTTTAAAGTTTGGAATGAGGACATTAGTTCACTGAATTTCATAAGGTTGTAATGTAAGAAACTTATATTGTTTTGTAATACCATACCTTTTTTTGTCTGCCAGTAGCATGTTTAAAAAGCCTTTTTGGTCTACAGGGCTTGCAGTACAATTATATTTCACTTGGATTCACTTTATACAGATACATACTGTATGTTGGCTTTTGCTAAGTGAAAAGGTTATGTGACTGATGTTGACTTTTACCAGACCTGCAGAAAGGCATCATTGTGAAGTCAGTATTCACTTAATCTAATATTTGTGTAAGTGCACAGCCTACTTCTCCCGCATGGGCCCCTGTGCTGCTGATCAGCTTCATTCAACAATACCTCCAAAATTAACCAGCTGAAAAGATTCTTAAAAATACAGATAGCATGTGGAATATTGTCCCAGACTTTCTGTTCCAAAAAGTAGGTCAAAATGTTTTATTAATGTGCTCTTGTGCTGTCAGTAAACTTCATATAGAACTGTCAAAGATTCATAGGCAAGCTCTTCTGTGTTGATCCCTTCTCTATAAACATAATTACTCCCCTGATATTTTTTTTTTTAATTTGGAATAATGCCAATATCATACAGAGAAATAAATTATTTTATGAACATTGGTTTGGCAACAACAATCTCCCTGTGAAACAACTAATGGACAATGAGTCCATTTTGAGGAGAAGCACAGTGTTCCTGTCTCTCATTGTGAGTATAACACTCTCATTGTGAGTATAACACAATCATAGGGATAAATCATATCCTTTTCACACTCAAACTCAAACATATGACAATATCACTTTAATCAGTTACAACATTATTGTGGATGAAATCTCCATTTTTGACAAAAAAATCAACAATACCTTTATTTAAAAATTCACTTATTCCAATAACAGTAGCACCTGTTTAATATAAAAGGACAGACCAGACTCTTGATGGTCAGACATGGAATACTGTTTGCTTGTTCTTACAAATATGTGCTGGCCAACAAAATTAAAGAGCTTTTTAAAATAATGCGTCGATATTACCCATTAAATTCTGTTATGTACAGATACACCCCTGATACAAATAAGACAAGTAGCTTCTGTAACAACATGATAGAAGCAGAGCACTTATTTCTACAAAGTGTACAAATTTCTATCTTGTGGACTAGTGTTCAGTTAGATCTTCAAAAGCATTTTGGCAAGAATGTACAACACCACTTTCAATCATTGACAGTCTCTTCTGTTCCTGCCTTATTTGTTATTTTATCTATTTATTTTTTGTTCACTCTGTGAAGCGTTTTTAAATGTCCTGAAAAGTGTATTAATAATAATAATAATAATAATAATAATAATAATAATAATAATAATAATAATAACACAACATCAACAATAACAACA
>JAQLOL010000025.1:16881662-16900234 GCA_029783665.1 Naso thynnoides
TTTAAATGTCCTGAAAAGTGTATTAATAATAATAATAATAATAATAATAATAATAATAATAATAATAATAATAACACAACATCAACAATAACAACAACAATTATAATAATAGTTCAATAAGTCTGATTTGTTTCTTATATTCAAAAATCAAAATTTCTCTAAAAACAAAAAGTATATCATTATTTTGATCATTATTTCAGCTTAATTTTATATTCATACAATGAAATTTTTTTAAAAGAAATTGCCCTCATATAGTACTTTCAAAAAATCTAATCCAGATATTTCTTTCAAAGCAGAATCCAATTTACAAATATTGAATAAAAAATCTTACAAACTGAACTTACAAACTTAAGTAAACCCCCGTGTGCATTCCTGTGTGTTCAAATTTGTGTTTATTTATTTGTCTGGTTTTGTACAATTGCATCATTGTTATTGAACTAATAATTCATACTTGTTTTTATTATATCTGTCTGTCTTTCTGAATGTATTTGACCACTGAATGTACTGTTTCAAAACTGTTAGAAAAAAAAATAAATAAAAAATTAAAGAAAGAAAAAAAAAGAAGTTTCCGTGTAATACCACTCCAGTACACTGGCTGTGCGCTAGTATCCATGGGGATTTCCTCTCCACGTATTCCTCTGTTTTTTCCCTCTTGCTAGAAGCCCGCTCTGTTGGTGATTTCGTAGCTGCTTATATCGCTTTGTTGGCACGTCGTTTGGGTTAGTACATTAATGTGGCCTGTATATATATTTTTCTTAGCAATTACACTTTTTTGTCTTCGGGATACAAAGCAGACAACGAAGGTAACGTTAAAGCTTGTTTTCCATTGTTCTGGGGCCACGCTTTGCATCATCAGTTCCTCCTGCCAGGTGAGCGAAGTGAACAACAGTAAGGTGTGTCAGAAATGAACCAACGTGCGACAGTTTTTCGCCAAGCTCTATGAAAAAACGAAAGAAAGGAGAATTCGAAAGACAGAGAACAATTCTTCAGATGTAGGGTCGACAGGTAACGTCAAGACGAACAGATATTCGTGATAATATCTAATTTATCATTAACAGTAATACATTTGGTCTCTCTGCTTTAAATTTTAACCAACTGTTTTTGTTCATCGAAACGTGCTAATTGAGCATTATCCTATCTGTGTTTTTTTTATCCCAGCAGCCTCCTCAGCCAGCAGTCATGTCCATTGAATACACCATTGATATCCAGCTAACAGAGTTGGGATTTCCGGAAGTTCTGCAGTCGCAGGAGACCTCTGTCAGAGACACACCCTGTCCCAACGACCCATTCTCCCCCTGTCACTCGCCTTCATCACTTTCAGCCGCACACAAACAAAAGCCAGTGGTTGAAAGCCAGCAGTCTGTCGATGGTTCCCCCTTACATCCTCCACACAGTCTTCAACAAGCCGACAACAGCACAGCATGCCCTGAATTTACAGATGGAGACACTGCACAGAAGGACACAGAAGATGACTCAGATGATAGTGAGGTTTCATTGTATGAGGAAGACGAGTTTGATGAGGAGGAGGATGATGAGGGTGAGGAAAGACAGAATAACGGTATGATTTATTCACTTTTAGTCTTGCGAACATGCAGAAGTGTTTTGTTATATAGTCTGTAACTGTAATTTATTTGCAGAGTCACTGCAGGCAAATGTAGGTATGTTCAAATGATAATTTGCTTATTGTCAACAAGTCTAAATAAAAGATTCAAACTAACAAAACTAATGATGAATTTACCCCAGTGATAAGTCATAGTTGTGCAGTCAAAACGGTATATACCAGAAGCGTTTTTCTCTTGGCCGTGGGCCTTAGGGTTTTATTGAAAAGTCCTTGTAACACACAAAGACACAGCATTTTTGCACTAGGGTGACATGTTCCTTTGTTATGATGAACCCGATCTCACAAGAGCACAACAAATCGATCGTTTACTGCTGTTTAAGTAGCATTTGTAAAAATTACAGTACCCATCTGTTTTGGAGGTGTTAAAATTGTAGTGCAGTGTACATCAGTGACATGTTTTAGATAGTTACTATGCAGCAAAAACAAATGGGATGGTAGCTCAGTGTTACAGACAGATAAACTGAAAAACCTCTGAGAGACAGACTTATGTCTTTTTTTAAAAAAAAACTATAATAAAATTGTAGATTATCACCAGCCATACCTTTTAAAACTTTATATAGGGCGATACAACGTGTTGTATGTTCACTTGTGTATTATTTGTGATATAACATTGATGTCTTAAAATGTTTTCATCTGATGCTTTAAATGACCTTTTTTTTTCCTTTTTTCCTCAGATTCAGGCAACTACCACTGCAGTGTCTGTGACCTCCAGCTGCCCTCCAGATTCAAGCTCCAGGACCACATGAATCTGCACACTGGAGCACGCCCATACTGCTGTGCTGAATGTGGGAAGCGCTTCTGCCAGATTAACAACTACAGAGTCCACTTGCGTACACATGCCCAGACAAAAAAGGATCCTCTCCAGTGCCGCGTCTGTCTGCTGTTCTTTGCATCAGAGGCAGATTTGCAAAATCACCTGTCACGAAAACATCTAGGGGACCGGTTTTATGAGTGTGACCTGTGCAAACGTGTGTTTACTTCTCTGAAGGAATGTGAATATCATGTGCGAAGACACAGTTGTATGATGGGTGTTACATGTGATGAATGTGGCCGCACTTTCTCCTCTTCAAAGTCCCTCTTGCGGCACCAAAGGAGGACTTGCATTCGCAACTTTAAATGCACAGACTGCACAAAAACCTTTACCAAGAAAAATGCTCTTCTGAAACACAGCTTTTCCCATCTCGGATTGTTGCCTTACACCTGTATACGATGCCGCTGCCACTTCCGCCTGGCAAAGCTGTACCACCTACACAAGTGTGAACCCGAGCGTGTTCACTGTGTGGCGTGTCTTAGGGAGTTTCTCAGTCAAGAGGACTTCCAGCAGCACAAAAAGGACACAGGCTGCTGGGGTCATCAGGAGCCTAAAGGGGATGAGATCAGATGTTTGGAGTGTGGACAGAGATTTAACTCTTCAGAAGAGCTGAAGCGACATGCTGGGGCTCACCAGAGGGTGCTGAAATGCGCAGAGTGTGGAAAAGGGTTCCGGTCAGCCTTGCTGTTAATGTCACACATGGGCGGTCACGCCGGTAAGTCACCCTGCCTTTGCCAGAGCTGTGGACTGGGCTTTCCCCACCAGCAGAACTATGACAGCCACCTTAAGACGTGTGGACAAACACCCCAGCCTGTGGTGAGTTTGGAGCATTATGGTGGTGTTGAAGTTTATAAGCAACAATATTTTTGTCTGCCCAATAAAACACAAATAGTAATTTACAGCTACAGGAAGCCAAGAAAGAGCAACTCAGTGTGTCTTAATAATTTCACTTACCTCTTTGGTTAAATGCTTCAAATCCACTTTACCTGTGACCACACCCAGCCTGAAGGTTAGGATGAGGTGCTTTGTTGTACCTGTATAACCACATTCAAAAGTCATGGCACTGTGTCACTGAGTTCACCTGTATATCTGCAGAAAACAAATTATACTACTGGACGTGAGCAAAAACAAGGTTTTCAAAGGGTGTTAATCACTCTTCAGACGATGCGTTTTCAAATAGATTTCCTGCCTTCCAAACAGCTGTTGGTTTGAGTTAATAAAGAGATAATAAAGATCAACTTTGAATGACTCGACTTGGTATGAACATTAAAATGTGGAGATATGAAAATTGCTTAAGTTTATCATTGACTGTACATATCCTGAGCTTTATTTGTTATTGGTGTGACATTTCATCTAGTATTGAGAATTAGAGCAGAAACACTAAATCTAGAAGTTGAGAGTTGCACAGCAACATTTTGATGCCAAAAATGACTTTGGTCTGTGTTTGCTCACTGTTTGACTTCTTGGTTTGATTCTGTGAGATAACAGCTGTTGACAGAAATTTGTTTGACAGTCAACTCTCAAAAATACTTTCCCTACACTTTTTAAGGCAAAAATACTGATTAGAGGGACATGTTGTCTATTTTTTGCTACACAAAAAGTCTAATTACCTCCTAAAAGTTTCTTAAAAATTTGTGCACTCTACATCAGTCATTAAAAACTCCAGGATGTCCTGGACTGAACTGAAATGTTAACTGTCAATGAAAATTGCATATTGGAGAACAGCTGACTACCAAACTATTTTACTGACTATCTCATTCGTTTTTTCCATAATTAAGTCAGTGACTTGTTTTTTGACTTTTGTTTTGTTGTTGTTTCTCATTTTAGAGAGCTCCCAAAAAACGCCAGGCTCCAACGGCCTTTTCACCTAAGAAGAAAAAGATTGATGTAAAACCACACTCATCTACTCCTACAAACAAAGTCACAATGCATGCTGCGCCAGAGAATAATTCTAGTAGCCCAGAATCTGCAACAGGTTCGTCTTCTGGCTATGGTCCTCCAAATGGATTGTGGAAGCTATCCCTGGACAAGGAGCCTCCTCCAGGTGCTAAACTTGTCTTGTTTCTTCCTGTCTGTCAAACTCAAACCAATGGCCTTACCATCCCGCCTGAGGCCTCTCCAACACTACCAGGTCCAGCTACGCAGATCCAACCTCTATGCCGTGCAGCTGTTGGAGCAATGCCAAATCCACACCTGGATTTGGTAGGTGGGATTAGACAAGATCCAGAATTTGAAGCCCCACTGGATTTGTCAAAGAAGCGTAACTCACCTAAGTCTGCTCTCACCGATATTCATCTTCCTCCCATTAAAAGTGAAGCAGAAGAAGTTGAAATCTCAGAAGAGGCTGACAGCACCAAAAAACAATATAATAAAAACGGTATCAATGAAGTGATTGGCAAAGTAAATCCAAGAGGGACAGATACAGATACTAAAGTGAAAGAGTTTGAAATTGATCCCATAAATCTTTCCCTTCATAATATTGATGCAACGTCCTCTGGACTAAAAATAGGCATTAAGAAGGAGCCTCAGTCTCCTGGTCTCGATTTTGATTCATGGCCATCCAGGTCTTGCCACCTGACGGGGACGGAAATCAAGATGGAGGTTGATGTCTTAAATTCTGCTCATGCCGATACAGAGAAATAAATTCTATAAGGGCAACATATATTCCATCTGTGGTCATATCTCCTGTTGGAGGTTATGTTTTTGTCCTGCAAAAGAAACATCTACGGTCAGAATCATGAAGCCGTTTTTCTCAGAGAATGACGTGTGCCGAGATTGGATGGAGCTCCTCCGTTGCACCTCCTACCTGAGTATGCTTTTCTGTTCACGGATATTGTGCTGTGTGACAATCTCATATTCATGCGCATAGCTTTCATGTGCGTGGGTTCTGAGATTAAAAGTGCCATAATGTCCGTTGCTGTCCCTTTTCAAACAAAGTGGTATTTTTTTTTAGAGAGAGAGTTAGAGCTACTAAATTTGGAAACTCCAAACATTGATAATCAGTGTTTGGCCGGCCATAAGGCTGGGACGATAGGCTTTTGTCCCAATCTGATTGCATCACTGTTCTCAGGCGCCGATTCAGTTTGTTATGCAATTCTGATTTATTGCGATTCTACAAGTATTGCGAATTGATAGTATCGATTATTGCCATTTTAGTTAATATTGCAGCTTTGGTCATATCTCTCTCTGTCTTTCCTGGAGCTGTTTAAAACCCAAAGTGGGTCCATTCTTGGGGAAAAATAAATTTTTAAAATCCCATAAAAGAATTGATTTTATTTATTTATTTTTTTCTTGCTCATTTTTTTTAACTCCTGCAGGCCATGTTGATAATGTGGCTGTCACAAACAAATTAACATGAAATCATGATATGTTATTTAAAATTGTATATAATATTTTTGTCTTATCAACATATCTGCCATTTTACTTTATGCAACAAAGCCATTGTTTCACTTTGTTCTTCCTCTCTTTGTGTTCTCCTTTCTGTCTGTCTAGCAGTTGATGTGAATTTTGGTTTACAGTAAGAAAACAGACTTGTCTTTCTCTGTAATATAAACAAAACATTCCAAGCTCTTGAACGGTATGGTATTTGTTTCGTTTTTCATATTAGGTAAAAGCTGTGGGTTAGGCCACCTGAGTCATGTGGTACTGTAATAGTTCTGAAGCCTATGCAATATCGTGTAGTATTTCTCCCTTCATTAAAACATATTCCTGATTTCTTTTTTCTGCACTGGTTTTTGTGTGAGGGAATTTAATCTTTAATCAACAATATGAATCTTCATTTGGTTAAAAAAAAAAGGTACACTGG
This sequence comes from Naso thynnoides, assembly GCA_029783665.1. Lineage (NCBI taxonomy): Eukaryota > Metazoa > Chordata > Actinopteri > Acanthuriformes > Acanthuridae > Naso > Naso thynnoides. The sequence continues at coordinate 16,887,900 of JAQLOL010000025.1, forward strand.
ATTTCATAGTATGCTGAAAACTTGGAAGTTCTGTGCATTTTTTGAATAGGGACGTGAACTTTAGTACGACATTGAACATTTAATAAATACGTTTAATGGAACTGATGAATAACTTGACATTCTGTCTACATATTTTGCACATTTTACAGATGCAGGTGTCCTTTGATGTTTTTCTAAATGCAAATAAACATTTGTGCTTGATCCAAGACTGTGTGTGTGTGTGCATGAGAGAGACATTACATGCATCTGCCTTGTAAGGTAGGTAATAAAAAAATAAAATAAAATGCCCTGTGTATTTGTAAAGATATTGCTCCTAAACGTGTAAGACTAAGACATACAGCTGCATCTTTAGTTAAGTATTTTAATGCTGAACAGAATAATGTAAATAAGCTGGAGCGTTGCATGCTTTAACTGAGATAATCATATTAAAGTTTGTTGTGTATCATTGTACAACACAGGATTAGTCAAGAAAAATCAAATATACGGTCTGGCACTGAGGATGGGTTGACAAGTCTACAACTTAAGGACAAGCTTCACTGTTTTCTGGTGGTTGGTCAAGGATTTATTCTCTGCCCCTCGCTAGACAGCATCAGGGTAAACAGGATTCCTGGGATTGGCATTAATTTGTTAGTATCCTTTGGCCATCTAATCTAATTGATATCACTGGTCTTTTGAAGATGTTCCCAGTGATGTTCTGGCCAGCCTTAGTCATCTGCTACAGATAGGATCATTATCATTGTACAGAAAATCCTATAAAAAGGTTAATAGCACAGTCTATTATGCCTGTGGAGATTCTCTGTGTACCGCTTGTGGCATTTAGTCTGTCTAATTATAGCGATAGGATCCAATTGTAAAGACGGCCTGCAAATCAATAATTTTAAGAAAATGAGTTTGAATTATGATTTTTTAAAAAGGAAAACAACAGAACAGTTAATAATCATGGATTTTTCTTTGTACTACCATAATGTTCTTGTGATTTTCTATTTTTCATAACTATAACAATAAACAAGTTTTCCTTGCAGTCTAAATGTCTTTCTTTTTTTTTTTAAAGTACCCTGTGCACTGAATGTAATAAAATCTTTGTGTTACCAAGGGAATTTAAACTTTGCATTTGTAACTGTTGCTTACAAAAAGTATTTGTCTACATAATTTATGTAATTTTCATTTATTTATTCTTGTATTTCCTTAATATAATGTTTATGTTTTTTCAAGTGAATATTTTATCAAGAGCAAAAAAAGTATCAAAGTCAGTAATCAAATAGCTGCAGAACTCACAAATTTCCTACTTAAAAAAAGAAGAAATAATGCCATTATCACATACAAAAATAAATCATGCTATATGAACATTGGTTTAATAACAACTTTCTGCTTGTGAAACTGCTGTTTTACATTAATGGTCTTGTCCCTAAAATAGCTCTTAAAAAAAAAAAAAAAAAAATCAGATCTAGATACATATTTTAAAACAGTATCAAATATTAAAATCTTTAATGAAATAAAAAAAACTAACCAAAACAATTTATTTTTGCAAATCTTACCATAGCAAATTAGGTAAACCCCTCTGTGTGATCAAACTTGTGTGTATTTTTTTTTTCTTTTAATCTGTCTGGTTTTGTACAATTGCATCATTATAATCGAGATAATGATCTGTACTTTTTTCATTATTTTTGTCTGTAAACTCTGGAGTTTCTTTGTCACCTTATTGACAAAGTGAATGTGTTTGACCACTAAGTATACCTCTGCAAAACTAAAAAACAGAACAAAAAATAACCGTACATGCCAATTTTGTTTTACGATGTGACATGGTTAAGAAGAAAGGTTCACTGACGCTATAAATTATTGCCCTCGCGAGATTTTCTTCAGAAAAAAACTGATGATTTCTTGGCACGTGATCTAGTAACCCGGAAATATAATGTCTGCTAGCTAAGGTCTTTTAACCATGGTTTTCAAAGTAGTGGGCTACGATGACCGTGTACTGAAGAAATGTTCAATATTTGATGATTTCATTGGTATGAACGCCAGTGTCTGAAACACTGACATCGTTGATATAAAAGGCGCCGTCGACCTGGCGACAGCACCCGCGTTTGTTTACATTCATGGACAAAGACAAGTGTAGCGACAATGTAAGTAGACGCCTCCGTTATTTAAATTAGTCAATTTGGAGAGAAACCAGTGTCCTGTCAGCATGAGTCGTGAGCAGTTTACACGTTTTTACTTTTTATTATTGTTATGCACTCACACTGTGCAACTGCAACTTCTTGTAGCATGGCCAGTGCTCCTGGATGGAGATGCATCAGTTCATTGGTGACCTCCTCACATCTGGAAACACCTCAAAGGATCAATCAGATGTGCTAAACGCAACATGGGGCGGGGCTGCTGCTAGAGCTGGCGGTGGTGGTGAGGCTTTGGGCTTTAAAAGTGCTTCACTTGAACCTCTGCAACAACCTCTACCTGTCCGGGTGGAGTCAGAGGCGGAGCCAGTCCGACGGCTCCAGTCGGGAGCATCACAGAGGAAGGGAGAGGCCAGAGAGAGGAGAGAAGGTAAGCACTCCAAAGAAGCATTGTCCCTGCAAGTACTCTTTGTCTCCATGTAATTGTAACTAGTGTTTCTTTTTTGCCCAGATGTGCATTTTCCCTGTTCCTGCCCTGGCTGCCCTTACTCAGCTTCTTCCCTTTGCTTTGAGACTTTGAAGCCCAGACAGTGTTTCTCCTTGCCGCCACACTCCAATGCAGTGTGCCACCCCTTACCCAACACTGAACCAGCCAGCTCCACCGCCATGTCTGAGCTAGAGACCAGGACATCCAGCAGACTGCAGAGGGAGGAGGCAGACAAAGGGACTCGGAGCCCAGACCAGGGCCGAGACACTACTCCCTCCAGGTCGTCCACGGACTCTGTGTCACATCTCTCCATGTTTCCCTGCTTGTGCTGCCACCGCAGCCTCCAAGCCTGCACCCAGATACAGAATCCCCAGGAAGGCTCAGACTCCCCATTTTCTCACACCCATGCCCATCATCATTTTCATCACCACCACTGTCCCATAACGTCTTGCATACCCTGCCCCCAGCTCGCTCGCTCTCATGCTCCACAGCTCTCGGGCCCTTTTCCTTGCTTGTCTTGCCAGCATTCCTTTCCTACCTGTTTTCAGGAGTGCCACCACCAGCACAGAACAACAGACACTCAGCAACAAGATGAAAGAGGCACGGCGGTTACAAACATGCTGTCGCTACATCCCTGTATGCACTGCTCTGCCTCTTTTTCCAGACCATCCCAGCTGCTGCAGCACCAGCGCTCCGAGCACGCCCACAAACCATCTGGCTTCCTCTGCACCGAGTGTGGGAGGGCCTTCAACTCGCACAGCAACCTCCGCATCCACCTCAATGTGCACACTGGTGCCCGACCCTACTCCTGCTCTGACTGCGGCAAGAGTTTCAGCCAGTCAGGGGCCCTGAAGATCCACAGGCGCATTCACACAGGTGAGAGGCCGTATTCCTGTGGATTCTGTGGCAGGGGGTTTCCACATCTGGCAGGGGTCCGGGCCCATCAGAGAATCCACACGGGAGAGAAGCCCTACCGCTGTAGCCAGTGTGGGAAATGTTTCACCCAGTCAGGCGCTCTCAAGATCCATATTCGCATCCACACAGGAGAGAGGCCCTTTATCTGCAGCCTTTGTGGGAAAGGCTTCTCTAACCGCTCCGGGATCCGCTTTCATTACCGCACAGTTCACGGATTGGTTCCCGAACATGCTGGAGAAGCTGGAGCTGGGGGGGCATCCCGGGGACCAGCAGGTTGTGGTTATCCACCCGGACGTCCCAGGACTTTTCCCCCAGTCGGAGGTGGACTCAATACACCCAACAGCCCAAGCAGCAGCTCACATACAGCTCTAAACTCCAGAGGTTCTCCTGTGTTGAACGCGGCTCATCACAGCTCGGCTCTGCTTGAAAGTCACAAGAGCAAAGCTCGGTCAGAGAGGGCAAACCCGGGCAGTGACAGAGAGGGGCTCCTCTATGCATGTGAAGACTGCGGTCTGCGTTTTAAGGATGCCCCGTCCAGGAACAGACACCAGACTCTTATGCACTACTCCTCTGAGGGGAGAGAGGAAGAGGAGGGGCAGATCAAAGAGTTGAACACAAACGAGAGGGTCAGCGAGAACAGTGGAAAGTGAATAAATGTTGCTGATGGCTTAAAACAGGCTGAACGAAAAAACAAACAAACATAGGAACTCCAGAGCAGTTTAAAATGATGTGTGAAATATATTCCGTGGTCAAGTGTTTTTACTCATAAATTGTAAATGTCTTTGATATTGCATCACTTCTTTCAAAGCTCTTACAGTGACTTTACTTAAGTTTATTGATTACAAATTTGTAATGCCTTTAAGGATTTCAAATGAATCTTACACTTTATACTATATTTCCTTTATCTTCTGATTCTGATGTATTTTATATGCAAAAATGAAATAATGCCTTTTCTCATACTTGTTTTTTAAATTTATGATTTGACAGTTATTTAGCTTTGGTTTAGATTTTTCTATTAGTGAGGTATCCAGTTGTCTGTTTGTTTTAGTTCATCATTGCTACTGTCACTGGTCAGTTATCTTTTTACAGTTACCTTTGACACCCTGTTGCTGCAATCAAACACCAGAGCAACTCCTACATAAGTATTTCTTGATACAGTTTTATTGTGCCTTACTCAACAGTGGAAGAGATTTATGAATTCATTTCCTCCACAAAAATATTTTCGGACATTACATTTTTGAGGATCTTATAGTAACAATTTCAGTTGTAATGAAAGTTTGCCACTGCCAGCTGATCCCACAGGAAGAAGTACAGCTGCATATCTTCTAAAACAGCAACATTTGACCTGTTTAAGACTAATATTTTCGAGTCAAAAATTTAAGACGATGAAATGGACTTTGCATGGCTCAGAAAAGTTTAATACAGTTAATTCTACTTAATTTTTTAAGTATTTCTTGAGTGGGAAAGTTGCTGCATGGGAAAATAGATAACAAATAACAAGAAGGGAACGTACTGCAATTTGTTTCTAATGTTACAATATTAGTGTAATACTCTTTTACCCCTTAAAGGGGGAAAAATCTCTCTTCCAGACTGATAGGAAGCAACATGACAATAGCTCTAGAGTTTGGTTGAAGTATGTGTCTTGCTCAAGGACACTGTAGAGGGTTGAATCACAGTCATGACTTCACCTTCCTGTTGTGCCTTTTTGTGTTACGTTATAATCCAAGCATATATTTTAAACCAATATTTGTTTGTTACTTTACTTTGTATGTTAAAAATGGATGATAATTATCTGAGGAAAGAGAATCAGCAGACAAACAATGCTTGTTAGGTGTTTAAAGCTCAACAGAGCCACCTAATGGTTACACATAATCATAGCAACAGTCTGAACTACATTGTTACAGTGTACCATTATAGTGCTTCAGAGATGTTTTTTTTTTTTTTTTTTTTTTAACATTTTGAAATTATACATTGTGACTACAATGTTTTGTCAGGACATACAACATATAATAAATCCACTTTTTGCAACAACCTGGTAAATAGACATACATTCCTGTATGTGTTTTCTGAAAGTGCAGCTTGTGATTAAACATTTCATTAATAAACAGTATCTCTGAGACACAAATGAACCTGCATTTTCTTTGTGCATCCCAGAATATTCCCCCTGCACATCAAAATACCTCCCGAAAGGAAATATTTGCATTCATATGGCTCTCAGATCATTGAATACTGAGTGGTGCACCCTCATATATGCAGTTGTCCAAAGTTGGGCACGTCACTCACTGGACGTTCAGCTCTGTCAGCATTAGTACACTCCGGACAACGCTGTCCAGCTTTGTGTCTACTTCAGATCACCCAAAGTGGTCCTCTGGTCCCAACACGTTTTTGCTCAGGAGAGTCTCTATTTTTCTCCATATCTGAGCTTGCTGTGTTCACAAGGGCTTTTCATATGTGTGCTTCTCTAGTAAAGAGTCACATGACCTGGGCTCAGCATAGACCATACTGACTGGTCGTGGGCCACTGGCGTGTAAAGCAGGAGTGCAGTAGCCATTAGATAGCATCCTGTGTGAGGGGCAGTCATACTGAGCGTGGCTGGATGTTGTCCTGGTACCAGTGGTGGGGGCTTGTATATGAGGTCCATGTGACTCAGAGGGCTGCTCGCTGAATGGGGTCGCATACTCAGGCTCTGGGGGAAGAGGCTCGGCGTACTCTGGCAGGTTGCCAGGAGTGTCATAATGGTTGAAGGCGAAGGGGGTGGTGTAGCCTTCATCTGAGGAAGGTCTAAATGTTGACCCAACCTTCTGTCCAATGGCTGCAACAGCAGGCTCGGCATAGTCTGGAAAAAATAAAAATCAGCCAAAACCAGTTAGAGATTTTATTTCTGCTCATCTGAGATGCGACTAATATAATATATGACTACCAGGAAATAGCCTTGTGCAGAACAGACAGAGATGTGTTTCTTCTCATTTAACACTTAACACATTAACAGCTGAATGTGAGTGTTTAAACCAACATCTTTGACCTCGTCATGATACTTTACCTACTTCTATCACTTTGTGCAATGAAGTGTTTAATCAGGTCACATGCTACGCCTACATATTTAACGAACTCATAAAGACATCAACCGTACCACATAGCAGCATCCTTCTATGAATGGGCAAACGTCTTCAGTTTCCGGGAAATCCTTTTTGACCCAATAGCGGTCTCACACCAGGGCAAATGATGGGTCCTTGCATGAGGTGCTTGACCATCAACAATGTCTGCTCTAATAATTGGAGATGCAGGCTGACAGTGTAGCACTCAGATCTGACCAGATGCTACTCCTTGCCCCCTACAGAGGGCTGTGGCGTGGGAGGCCTAGACCTTACTCAAGAGCCCACAAGGAGCCTCAGAACCAGAGCTATTTTAATTAGACAGGCTTTAGTGAGGGCTTTTATTGTCTTAGCTTTGACCCTCTGTCCTGTTATCACTGGACCTCTCAGTGAAGGGTCCCCTCACTGGGGGAGGGGATGGGGGTGGCTAAGAGGGGGATTGGTGGTGGTGGGGTAGGCTGAGCACTCTTCATCGAAGCTCCAATTAAAGGGTCTCTTTCAGAGAGGCTCTGTGGACCAAAGAAAGGAATGTTTATACTGTGACTGGGTGATGGGCTGAGCCGGAGCAAAGAATGGACAGCCCGTGGAGAGAGCTGTTTGCCTGTCAGGCCTGGCATGAGCTCCTCAAACTGACCGCTGAAGCCAGAGGCTGTTAGAGCAGGAAAAATGAGGAGGAAAGGCAGAGCTCAAGTCTTGAGATCACTATTAAACTCTGAAGGGGCAATGAAAAGGCAAGCAAAACAGTGGCAGCTGATGCTAACTGTAGTAAAAGTGAGGTGAAGCACAAGATATTTCTCTGAGTTCTCACCATTAAGAGGAGGACTAGGAAGAGCATCATGGACATTTCGCTCCAGAGGGTAGGAGATGAGCTCTGACTGTGGGCAGGGGAGACTCTTTGCCTGGAAACCCTGACATTCTACTTGACATACAAACACATGGTCAGAGGCTTTTTGACAGGGAATTGAAAAATACTGGAAAAGAGTACTTGACTTGACTTACTTGAGGGTAAGGAGTACTTGATTTGTGAATCTTTTTTCCTGAATGAAGGAGGAGATGAACACTAAGCATTAAAGTACTGTACATACTAGAAATTGTGTGTGCTATGACTACTGGAGCTACAGCGCTAGAAGGATAGGCAAATAATTGGTCAATATAAAAATAAGTTACTTATTTTGGTAATGGGGTTAATCATTTCAGTAGCAAAACATTTTGAAAATGCCAAAAAATGCGATTAATTTTTTTTTTAGATGAATTAAATATGAAAATAACTGTTAGTTGCAGCTCTAAGTGTTATTAACCTCAGTGTCTTTGCCAGTCCCCAAATTAAAGTCATAGCTCTTAATAACAAATAGTGAGGGTACTACATGCATTATAAATCAGTTTGAATTAAAATGTGTGGAAAATGTGTATTCTTTGAAAATGACTACATTCTGAAAAGTTCAACAACATTTAAATGCAGTACCTTCGCTTCCACCAGACTCCAGCCCAAAAACAACTGCCACACATTAACAGCGCCAGGACCACTCCCACTGCCACTATCACTGGTTGACTGGAACCTGCAGCAAAGCAAGTGTTTAAGTAAGTGAACACTTGTACAAGTTTGAGGAAGGAATGCAGTTTATTGCAATGTAAACAACGTTAATAATGAAAGAATGATATTACACCATTTTTATTGATTTGACATGAGTTTGTCTAAAATAAACTGGCATCAATACTTATTGTACAAATTTAGAATTAGAGGGTGACACGAGCACATACTTAGTCTTGTTTCCACCAACACTGGGCCTAATGTGGGGGTGGGAGTGGGGCTGGGTCGTGGTGTACCCCTGATAACTTTGATGGATGGAGATTCTGTTGAAACATTGTAATAAGAGGAGTACAGACATGACATCACACAGTCAACAAATTGAGTGTATTCCACTTTGGTAGTGAGAACACCCACCAGGAGCTGAGCGTAACCTTGGTGTGATCTTGGCAACAGGACAGCCCAGGACTTGGACCTGAGTGGATGCTCGGACATGCCAGCTCAGTGGCTGTAAACGGACAAAGCGAGCTACCACTGGAGGAAAGAAGCTGTTGAGGGCCCTGAGGTGGCCGTCAGTATAGGCCTGAAACACCTGGGGACCATAACCAACAAGTTACTTATTGACAGAGAACACCAGGAAGCTGACAGTGTAAACTTTGTTGCCACATCAGCTCTGCTAACCTCAATAAAAACCACCATCAAGTGAACATCATTGAGTACAATGCTTACCTTTTTTTCTTTGCTGAGAGCACCTTTGTAAAGCTTACAATTTTTTCTGTCCTTGCTGAATTGAAGAATGTAGGATTCTATGTAGAACTCATTTGACCCTGTTGTTATTATTCCTGACAAAAAATAAATACATTAATTAATTAATCCATTAAAAAGAGAAAGAAAATACAGCAGACATTATCCTTAGTTCAACATTCGAGATGCAACAGATGTGGTTTTAAATAATGCAGAAAGACAAAGAAACTGATCTTAGCCAAGTTAACTATTTAAAGACTAAGTCTAGTGATTTTTTTTTACGATTTTTAAATCCCATTAAAAAGATCAAAACCAACTGCAATGGGTCCTCGCACCGTTTTGGTGCTTGGGCCCTGAAAATTTGTTGGGCTGCAGTACTCTCTTTAATTTCCACCCTGTCTATGCCTGTAGCCTGCTGGTTCCTGCTGAAGTTGTAATTCTTTGAAAACAGTTCACAAATAAACAGTTTTTCTTTGAAAAGGTGCAATAAATTTCTAAGAGTTAACGTTCAAACAACAAAAAGTTTTCTTTTAGTTTTGCATTAATACACAGCAGTTGTGTTAGCGAGTATTTCTGGCTCCAGAACAGGGCATTAATGGAGTAACTAAAAATGATTATTGTGGTCATGTTCCTCTAAATAAAGGAATGTGTCTACCAGTGCAACAATGTGACTCATTTATGTGTTTTAACAGTTTTTTTTTTTTCACAGCAGTGGACGTCAATGGCACTGAGGAAAAAACAAAGAAAAACCTATTGTATGTAAGATTCTGGACACACACAAGATTTCTTAATGATTAAATCTGTTATTGGTTTTGGTTTTTGGTTTTTATGGGGTTTTGACAAAAGGAAAACATTATTAATCACCTGACTTATCCTTTTAACGACTTCATTAAAATAGCTCTGAAATATATATAATTTTTTTTTTTAAAAAAGCATAGTTTACACCTAAAATTTTAATTTTGAACGTTTTTACCTGTGACATTGCTTCTTTCACTCAGCTCGAGCTCCACCCATGGATTTGGATCATTATCGCCCGCTGCCCACTGTAAGAACTCATGGCTGGAACCCATGTTTTTGGAGGACCAGAGCATCGTGTGCTCTAGACTGTTTTTATTCCAGAAGGATGAGGCGTTTAAACCAGAGAGACTCAGGATGTTGTTGCATTCTGCTCAGGAACCAGAGGAAAGGATGGGTCAGTGAAAGTGCTTCAGTAAGTGACCCAGAGTGTTTTTTTATGTACAGGAGATCTTGAATAATTCCTTGCTTAGTAATGTTACAAGAGATATTTTACTGCAATAAATTGCATCAATAGATATATACATTTTTTTTAAAACCACAGTACAAGTCATGAAAGCTTATGGATGATTTCTTGAGAAATGAAAAGCAGAAATGCAAATAATTTTTGCAATAAAAGGGTAAAACGTGGGAAAAAAAACAAAACAATGAAAAAAAGAAAAATTCTAACAATGTGCAGTGATAAATGTCACATCTTGCTCGTACCTTTGCTGAACAGCAGCTTCTTTTCAGATAAAGATCCCCTGTCGGAAGAGGACAGTTATAAAGTCAGTGCATAATCTATATCTCATCATCTACATAAAATGAAATATACACAAATATTTTCAGCTCATCAACAACGGCTGTACTTGAATAAAGCAGACACACATTTTTGAAAGGATTCCATTGGCAAAGGTGGATTCATAGAGTGTCAGACTTCTCCCACGATTCACAGTGACATGACCTCCCAGACTATCAGACGCTGCTCCAGCATGGACTGCAGACTTGCACAGGACTGAAGTCTGTAGCAGAGGGGACATGTGGAGCTCTTTCAGACATGACTTTGATTCAGAACTCCTTCACATAAATCAAAAAAGTGTGATATAAATCTATGAAAAGTCAGCATGGTTTACTTACATCTCTGTAACCCTGTTCAGAGTTTCCCCACACATCCCCTGTGATGTCCTTACAACCAGCAGGGCAGTACACACTGTAGAAACAGCAGAATAACGTGATAAACTCTCACTGCTGCGCTGAAATATGTTTTATTATGGGAAATGTAGAGGTCAACCACTTACCTCAAATGCTGTGAGCTAAAATGAGATCCTCGCTGTAAACACGAAATGAGATCTGTAATAGAAAAACAGACGGATGAGTAAAATTAAAATGAGAAAATTAATTCAAACTTTCTTGAACAGTATGTATAGGTGAACTGGAATAGTCTGATGTGGGACCAAGTATCTCAAGCTTACATAAGACCCCCTGCCACTCTCTGAACCGCACACAAACAGATTCTGTGTGAGACATGTTCTAAGTGTGCTATATTAGGGGATGAGCGGACGCCACTGTTGATGTGACTGAGCCCATTGTTACTGTGACTCTGTCACAGTTCACGAGTCCAGCGACTGGTCCTCGTGTGATCACAGTTAACAGACAGTTGTTTGTGTGTCTGAACACAGGCTTAGCTCCAGACACTGCCACATTTCATAAACAACTCGGTAAAAAACAGGAAACTATGATACATACAGTAGAATACAGATGACTTCATTCAGAGAAAAGGAAACAGAGTCTAAGTATAGCCTAGCATTCAGACTAAACAAGTCCACATGGTTATTAAAATGACACACAGGAGGAACCCTGACCTTTGTATCATACTGTAATTGAATCTGCACAATCAGAAACATCTAGTTTGTTCTTCAATCCCTAATTACATCTATGTGTACATGTGTTACAATCTGCTGATGCGTTGTTAGTGAGAGTTCAAACATGTGGACTTGCACAATCAACAGCCTCTGGGTTGCAACAAACATGCAATGATAGTGAGCTTGCGGTGGTTAACGGGCTGATGAAGAGGAGGGGCAGTGAAAAAGAAATCCAGCCACTCAAAGCGACAGACCGAAGCCCGAGGCCTCGCTCCTTTCAGCCTGAGAGACGACTCATGCTTTCTGAGCAAACACGCCACAGCAAACAGCACACCGCAGCAATGGAGGCTGAACAGCAAGACGACGTGACTCATGCACTCACAACCATGTACACACATCGACACACAAGTGCACACACACAAGGACATACACTCACACAGTCACTGCTGTTAAAATTACTCTTGTGTGAGCTTGTAACTGAGCATATTGTAGAAATTAAATTCAAATTGTGAATCAGGCTCTTGTAAAGTTGAGCTATGTGCTAATAGTAGTAACTCATCAGTGATTTGACACAGACAACAACAGTCATATACTTATTAGAGGCCTGTAAGAGCTTCACAAACAGTAATCAGCAAATATACCTGGATACTGGTCTGTGGCATATGACAGCAGAAACCCTCGTCCAGAGCGATGTGGACCTGAACTGAAGCTTATCGTCACTTCATTGCTTTTAAGGGTCACATTTTTTTGTGATGCATCAAGCTTCCCACATACTGGACCTGTGAACACACACCCACACACTTAGTTGTAAGAGCACACAAGCACATT
>JAQLOL010000025.1:16900261-16930638 GCA_029783665.1 Naso thynnoides
GTAAGAGCACACAAGCACATTATTTTTTTTTTTTACAACATATTACGCAAACAGACGCTGGCACAAACAGCAAATTACGTTAGAGTACAGTTACACTGTCAGTCCCTGTGTCAGCGTTTATCAACAGATGCAGGTGATTTAAGTCAGTCTAACCGGACTAGTGCTTTCTTGTTGGGTCTGTATCTCACACCTACAACTGTATAATTAAGAGCAGAGCTGTATGAACTGTCACAAGGAGAGTCTACATGTAACAACACCTCCCAAACAGACACAATAAAAAAAAATCCTGAGCCAGGGTCTGTGGAATCTGATAATAAACGCACACTAAAAGTTGGAGTGTTGTCAAATTTTAATGCCTGGAAGACACAACTTCAGATGTCTGAATGGGAGATTTGCATTTGTCTGTTGCGAAACTAGGTTCGCCTCTTTTATAAATGTGTCAATACAATGGCATCCTGTGTGTGATCTACAATCATGGCTGGTGAAGCATCAGTAACGACACGGAGCATAAAAAGCAGCAATTTCAGAAAAGAATCAACAGAGGAGACATGAGAGCACATCTGTTTTACCCGTGTTTAAGAAACACACTGTGCTCTTTCAGCTGTGAACGAGCTTACCCAGACTGAGTTCTCCGTTCTTGTCTGTGATTACAAGAGAGCCATTTCTGCAGCCTGGACTGCTCTCAATGTCAAAATCTCCAAACAGCAGTTGCAGCATGCGGCCCTCTGGCAATCGAAGCCTCCACTTGCACCAGGTGTTACTGGGGTAGGTGCCTGGATAGTTCTGAGAGGCCAGCGTGCCAGACTCTGTGCCCAAAACTGTATGCCCACAGCCATTACCTGAAATAATACATGTACAAAGGGATGGCTGTGACAGGAGGAAGCTAACAGCTCACAAAGTAAACCCAACATTGTATGACTAACAAAGAGGCTCTTAAAAATGACTGAGGCAGTCAGAGTAGGGAGTTGTTCTTCAAATTTCATGTTTCTAGTGTGTCCTGGTAGCTCAGTTGGTGGAGTGGACGCCTCATATAAAGAGACTGCGCCCTCACTGCAGCGGCCCCAGGTTCAATTTCACCCCAGGTCATTTATTGTGTGTCATTCCCCTTTTTTCTCTCTCCTATTTTCTGTCCACATCTTCAGCTGTTCGGTCAATAAAGGCTCAAAAAAGCCCCCCACAAAAACACATTTATATGTAAAAAAATGTTTTATTCATGGGTCACTTAATAATTTTAGATTTGAAAGTAGAAGAAAGAAATATGCAAATATGCACCCTTGACAAGCTAGAACTCGAGAATTAGTGGTATCTTTCTCATTTTTACCAGCATGAAATGAAAAATTAACTGTTCTTGAAAACATTTGACTTCTTTTTATTTTGTGGGCAGGACAAATTGGACAGGAACTGGAGGAGAGAGAGGGAATGAAGGTGTCTGTACACAGGGCGCCTGCTCTACAAGTGAGCTGCCAGGGCATCCCATATTTGACCTCTTGACAATTTGTTGATAAACTATTATCACCAGATAACTACCATTAATTGACAACCATGTGGTTTCAGTTGTACAATATACTGTCAAACCTGTTTACAGCTAAAGATTAACAAGAAATATTTAATGCTTACACAGCTGATGGATATCAAAGTATAACTTATAAGTTTCACCTCAGTGAACATCAGTTCAGGAAATGGGTCATCAGCTGAGCAACTCAGGCTCAAATAAAACCAAAGCAGCATAAACACAGACAGTTTCATCATCAGTTCTCTTAATTAAATACACAGAACATTAAGGGCGTTGTTAATTATCTTTTCAGGACAGATGAGTAACACAGTGATTCTCCAATGAACTTGCAAAACAGACTAGGCCATGTTTATGCGCTCCTGATCATAACTGTGAGATGATACAGCTGCCACTGAGGAAAGTACTCAGCTACAAAGTGTGGGACCTTGACACTGGATATACTGCAAAAGATACTCTTCTTATACAAAATCTCAACTTTTTACTGCATATACAGAGTTGCTAGATCTGAGAGAAAAGGCAAGAAAATTGATCAAAATTTGTTTTTTAAATTTATCCATTATCTTTCATATAAATTATATCTTCTTGAATTATTGCTTCCTCCGACCTGCACTGGCTTTGACTAACACTTCAACCGGAACAGAAAACACAAATATTTAGAGCCTCTAACATTCTTGTAGGTCACAGAAAATAAACGAGTCAATTCCCACAGTGGTCACACAGAGATAAGCGCTGTGGGGGCGGCAGGCTCAAAAACCCTCAACAAAAATGTCAAGAGGTGACGTGTTCCAAGAATGGTCAAAACTTGAAAACGGCATCAGGGTTTTTCTGCGCCTACACATCATGCCTGTCTTGGTCTTCCATATAAGGCTCCTGGAGATATGTTTGAGGGGAAACAGGAGGATAACCTTCCACTCACACTCTGTCACACACATCCTGCATCACACCAGAAGTTCCTCTACTTCCCCAACAGCCCCTCAGCTAATAAGACCAGAAACCTTTGAGTGTTACTGCCCCTCCTAAAGCCCCCAAAGGATTCCCTGGAAATGCCACAGCCACGTACTGTAACTGTGGGCAACAGAGCGTGGATCTGTCACCTTCCGGTGGGAGGCCGCAGAGGCTGTGATGCTGGGGAAGTTGTGGGTGGCCGGTAATCTTCCCCTACTCACTGAAGTGTTTCACCTACAGTCTGTCACTAAGCCAGTCTGTGGTCTTATTTCATACAGGGAGGGATATGTGTTAAGCCTGTTAAGAAAATCTGAGATGTAAAATGCAGAGTGCTGGAGTCAAACTGGATGCTGGATGTACAGCACGCAGTCAATCAAAAGCAGCCCAGCCACATTGTTTTCTATTCGAAGCTTCTCTGGCAGGCCCTTACAGGTCCGCACTAGCAGACAGGATGTTCACCTGTGCTACCTGTCACTGCATTGCCTTACCCTGTCCTGTGTGTCAATCACAACATTACAACACAGAGGTTAGAATGTTTCCCCCATACCCTGGCCCCACCAAAGCGCTCTGTATACTTGCCAGAAAGTTCAGTGTGATTCAGAATAAGTAATTGACCCCGGACTTAATCACCTTCCGATATGAGGAAACTAGCCTCAGAGACAGACAAACAACAAGCAAAGAGATTTGCGGGGAGGCTAAGTGTTACAGTCAGAGTCTGTGGAGCAATAAACTGTTTATCTATTAGTCTGTGTTTATGTGTGCGGTCAGTGTGATTCATACTGCACATGGACATGACTGCTGCTTTGGAAAAAAAAAAAAACCTGTGGGAAAGGTAAGCTGATGGGATCAGTAGGTAAACATGCGCAGGGGAAGGGTATGTAAAGAATGCTGCCATGACATCACATGCTCCATGTTTGCACCTACAATATAAAATAGGAGATTTTGCCATTAATCCAAACACATACATGTAGTTACATTTATCAACGTAACTTCTCAGTGATTCATGCCACAGAACATGACCAAACTGTCCGGACTTGTGCATTGCAGAGTGCAGGCCTGAGTGAGGGTGAAATCAATAGATAGTCGGTAATAAAGTTATATTTTTAGTGTACAATTATGTTACTGTCTAGTCTGGATACTAAGGATGTTTTACAGCCTGTTGTTCGATGGTGCTTATGGCACTTCTACCAGCACAACTATGTTTTTACATATAAATGGCCAACATACCAGTAAGTGGGAGAAAACCCCACAATTAATCCGTTTTTAGCTGCTCGTGACCAAGAGTATCTTAGTTATAACGATAGGAGCAGCTGGCTGACAAGATGTTTGAAATAAGCTCACTCGTCACATCCCTTAAAAAGCCTCAATAAAGTGTTGTTTTTCTTACCCTCTTGGCCCCGAACACCTACGGAAAAGACGCCGAAAGTGATCCAGAAACCGGTGATAAGAGACTTTACAGCATCCCGAGTGTTTTCGCACTTTAAGAGCATGATGTCCAAAGCTCTGCACGAAAAACAGTAAGGTGCAAGACCCGGCGGCAACTCGAGCTCGCCTTCAATAAAAAGTCATAGAACAAAGTGCTGAATATTTACTATTGGCCACGAGACGTAAACTCGATCTCTCATTGGTTCTCCACGAGTGTCAATCAAACAGTTCCTGGCATTCCATTCCCATATAGGGGTGGGCTTACTTGTAGGTGGGTGCTGATCGGAGACCAGCCGTCGGCAGTCTGGTGTTATGATGGCAACAGTGAGAATGCGCGTCGGAGTGCCCCGCGCTCCTGTTTCACACAGTTCAAAACGCGAAAAGGGAAGTATGTGCTCAAAGTCGGTATGGCGAAGGCTCTAATGTTTTAAAGCATACTGTCTGCGTGAGATGTCAGCGCACCACACTTTCTTCCCTCAGGCTGTTGGGGCAAACCCCGCCACCTTCCGGTGAAATACAGGCAACAACAAAAATAGAAGGAGCAACTGTTTGGCGTTTATGGTACAGATCAACCAGATTAGTCACGCGTGGCGACTGAAACAATGTAGCGTTAATGAGTCTACAGTGTGTGATCCGTACATTAAATACATTTTCACAGCTTTCTTGGGGCCGAAAACATGTTTCTGCGGCTTAAAACCTTTCAGCGTGCGCGCTGCCAGGCCTCAGAGGTGCTCAAACAAAGGCGTGCACTCGCACATAAGAGTAGTTTGACCGATTTACACATCGCGTGCGAACTAACCGCTTCTCGTGACAGCGGGACAGATGCTTCTCAGGCAAATGCTGCCTTCACTGCAGGAAGTGTAACCAAGCCGCACGGCGCATGCTCTCGTGCCTCTCCGACAAGCGGAGGATGAATTATCCCCTGCTGTAACACGGTAGGTAAAACTATGACAATATTCTTTAAAGTAGCAGGGACTGTGTTTTCAGAGTTTTTATGTAGACGCGGTGGTCTTTGTGCACCTTCTGTGGACCAGGAGCGCGCGCCGTCGCATCGTTGTTGGCCGAGGTGTGCGTGCTGCCGCACCAACAGACGTCAGTTTGAGTGGGTGAAGGAGGGTGAGGAAGACACGCAACTGTCCGTGTAGGAGTTGGTGATCCACCAAAATAGTGTGAAATTTGTTGATCAGATTTTCTTATTCTGCTGTGTGCTTCACGGAGAGGTTGCCTGTTCTGTTTTTTTTCTGCATGGAATAATCCTAACTGACAGTTTGTAAATTAATTTGTCCTACATTTCTTTCTGTGCTTTTTGATGTTGTCGCTTAGTCTATTCAGCGCCTCGGCTGCCTCTTGTGTAGGAAAGAATATAACGGGCAAAATCATTAGAAAATCAATGCACTATGCTGTCAGTAGGCCTTTTAAAATTTTTTTTTGGTAACTGCTTATCGAGGAGGCAGTAGGCCCTACCTACATTTCTTCTCTTCCCCCAGTGACTGACGTCTGTAAATCATCCAGTGGAAAGTTTATTTACATCTGACTTCCCTAAAATGTGTTCATATGTGGTATATTTGTCAACACCTAGTGCTATAATTTTAATAATTAGAGACATGCAGTTGCCTTGCACTGTATAGTTTAAGTGTAACCTTTTCAAAAATTACATAACACAAACTTCATGACAAGTGAATGAAAAACAGTCTTGGATACATCAGCTTGAATTTAAAGATTTGCTTAATATGACTCGGTATACTCCTGTAGATTGCATTTGTTCTGTAGGTCACTTATTGGTATTTATTTGTAACAAGAGTGGTGAGTCTACATGCACAGTGTTGCATAACAGTACTGATAAGATGTGATCTGAGATTTTCTTTCCTGTCAGTGAAAAGTGACAGTTTTTGACCCATCCACTTTGATGTTCATGTTCATTCTCAACAGCAATATCTGAGGCAAGCCCTGCCCATGTGAGGATTAGGCTATGTCACTTTAAACCTACGGTTACATGCCAGAAAAAAAAGTCTGCTGGGGGAAGCTTCCATTGACTTGCATATGCATTAAATAGCATCAGTGTGTATGCGTGTGTGTGATCTGGATGTTAACACGCGTGCTTGGCCCTCTCTGCGTGCAGCTCTGTGGGGAGGGGTGATGGCGGGTGCTGAGGTCATTGTGTCTTCAGGGGATCTCATGACGGTGAAGGAAGAGGAAGGGGCGTCGAGTGGCAACAACCATAAGACTCAAGTCATCCTGCACCTGCAGCCCATCCTGCACGGGTAAAATGGCCTGTACTGTGAAAGGGCCAAAAGATGTTCAGCGTTTGCTGTGTGACAAATGGAGAGACAAATTTGAACACGGGAACAGATTTAAATGTGTAGACAGATTTTTCGCATGATAAGAAAAAAATCTCTGTGCTCCTTATTCATGTGAGGCAAATCAACAGCAACAGTTCAGTCATAACAGCTTATTGCAGGGATCATTTAAGAAGCTATTCGGATAGAAAAAATTGCAGTTAAATTTTTAAAAATGATAGACATGCAGTAGCTTGCTCATAAAATCAGAACTATTTAGCCCTCAGCTAATATGAGAATCTGTCGCCCTCTGCAGGGTAAATGACGACATTGCTGACACCGGCACTACAGTCTTGGCCATCGAGACACATCATGGTATGTGACAGAGACAGTTCCCTTTACTGCAGACACAAAGACACATAAAATCAATAACTTAATGAAATGAATGCATTGTGTGCACTTATGAATTGAACACAGTGTACTTCCAGCTGCACTGTTACACAATGATGAACATTGGTGAACCTCGTGAGGTGCATTTATGGATTTTTGATTTTGTTTTCACGCTTTAAGTGTTCATAAGCTTGCCGAGAGGTAATCGTGTGAATGCAGTATACTTAATTTACACTTGACTTAACGAGCGTGTTATTTTACTGTTGAGCGTTTAGGAAAATCCCACACTGTCGCTGCAAGTGATCGTGATTTTGGCTTGTAATCTTTAGATGACAGTAAAGCAGAAGGAGAGGGGATTGAGTATGGCTACCCGATCACCTGTGGAGACAGCAGGGCGGTTCTGCTGTTTAAGAAGTTTGTGTGCCCTGGAATCAATGTCAGATGTGTCAAAGTAAGTTAACATTTATGAATTTATCAGAAATAAAGAATTACCAAGTTAAATCTTCCTCACTCAGCCACACACAATTATCTTCACATCTTTACAGGCATATCTGTCTCACTGATTTCTCCACACACTCATAATACGTCTTAAAAACATTAATTTATCTTGTTGTCTACAGTTCAATGACCAGCTGATCAGTCCTAAGCAGTTTGTACACCTGGCCGGGAAAGCCACTCTGAAGGACTGGAAAAGGGCCATCAGACTGGGAGGGGTGATGCTCAGGTAGATTTATCAAAATGAATTAAAATAAAACATAATTTGTCCGTCTTCTCCCTCATAGCTGTGTGGGAGACACATGCATGATGACCGTAAATCTCATGGAAGTCCTTCCCATCACTCTGACTCAGACTTTGAACACCTCAAACAACAGCAGTCAGCAGTTAATCTCACATATATAATTTGCAGTTGCATCGAGTATGTCTGTGTTGGGCTTTGCCAGGACATTCCAGTGGTAGTCGGTAAGCAGCATTATTATGATAGCAGGATTGAATAACACGCATACAAGCCGCTGACGGATACTTCTCACCCTTTTATCATGTTGGCACTTGTTCTTGGTGTTACAGTGAGTCAATTTACCAACTCAGTAGCAATATCTGCTCCTTCCATCTTTATTCCTCCAGGGGTCAGATCAATAGGTTTTTTTGTAAAGCCTCTGGGAAGCTATTGGGATTGTTTAACAGATTCAATCCTTACTTACACACCCCTCTGCAGCTGTGTAACACAGATACTGTCGTTGATATTCTCTACTGTTCTTTTCTACCCACGCAGGAAAATGATGGACTCTGGCCAGATAGATTTCTACCAGCATGACAGCGTGTGCAGCAACACCTGCCGCAGCACTAAATTTGACGTGCTGATCAACAGTGCACGGCTTTCTCCTGGGACCTTGGTGCAGCAGACCCCTACGTGTCTGGCTCTCGACCCTCCTGGAGGACAGGTGCCTCCCCTGACAGGTAGATTTCAGCTGGCGTTTATACTTTGATGCTTCTTCTCCCACATATGCTTCAGCTGCTGTTGTGTGTCGTGTCACTGAGATGGTGCGGACAGAAACTTTGAAGCCACCTGGATGTTTACTGTATCTGCAATAATGAAACAAGAATAGCAATTCTTGACACATGCTGTTGGAGCTCAAGGACAATAAGGAATCAGGAAAATTAACATAAACCTGTAATACTGCACCACTTTCTTTACTAAGCAATCACTGCACAGAAAGAATATTTGGGATCTTGGGAAAAATCTGTGAAGAAAAAAAAACAGCCTGATCTCCTCGTCAGTCTTTCCTCTGCTTACTCACACATGGTAATATGAGATTAAGTACCCTACTGTATTCAAGATTCAAAACTGGAGGATTATTTACTTGTTATTTTAAAACGCGAGGTTGTATAATAAAATAAATCTGTAGTCCCTTATGAAAAGTTCATGAAAATAAAACAAACACTTTTAACATTGAGTGCTAAAGACAGGTTTAGAAATCTAGCAGCTTGAAAGTAAAAGCTGTTACTCTGTAAATGGGCACCGATGATGTCCTGGGTAGTTTGAATTACGGTCTGCAGAGCCCTCTTATCCCGAGACATGCCCATCCCGTGCCAGTTTAAGATGTTTCCAGTCAAAAAGCTTTCAATAACTCCTCTGTATTCCTATACATCTCCTCTCAGTCCCTTTTTGCTATTGTTTCAGGAGAGGCTGTGTCCTTACCTGGTGCAGTAGAGGTAGAAGAGCCGCTTGAGGAGAAGTTCGGCACAACAGCAGAGTGGAACCCTGGTCCAGCTCAGCCTGTAAATCCCACAACAGCCAATGGACATGCTGCAAAGAGAAAGAGAGCTGACACAGCTGGTAAATATAGGAAATGATGTGGAGGTGCTTGTTAAACAGCCTGAACTAAATGAGAAAGAATAAGGAGAAAAATACTCGGAGATGGGTTTGGTGATAGACTAATACACTGACTGATAAAACTAAAGGGAGGTTTCACTCACATACCCTGCTTTTGTAAAATATCTTACAAGGCTGAAAATTTGTTGGACCTGTAGTGCTCCATTGTGGCTTTTATAGGAGACGGCTTGTGAGGTATATTCATTTTTAACGCTTTGTAATCAACCAAATTTTGATTTGGTTTGATTTCACTATCATGAAAGTAGCATCTACTTCTGGTATTAATTACTTAGTCATCTTACTAAGGGTATTTTCCCACAGGTACATTTGAAAGTAACCTTTCTGTTACAGAAAACACAGATTCAACCCACTGACCTTGAGCCCTTCAAAGGGCTGGGCGTTTGTAAGCAATGTCCTTTAAAGTTCCCATGAAATGAAAAACACATTTTCTAAGCTTTAATCCTGTGTCAGTTTGTTAATTGTTAATTGTTCATATATCTCATCCCATATACCACGTACTTGTTGAAAAAAATCAGATCATTTCAGAGTATTTTTACATCAAAATCTGGTCTTTTCTCATTGGAAAATGTTTTTATACTTGTGAGAACCTGTCCTTCACTTGGGGGTGTTTCTAATTTTTCTGTCCCATGAAAATGCTTTCTCTTTCTTTTTTTCCCCCCCAAATAATACAGACACAAACCCTCAGTTGATGTGCATCAGCTCCATCATGGGGAAGCCCATTCAGAGGAGGGGTGGGACTCATCACTTTCTGGAATTAACTACAGCTGCTGTAACCATGTTTGCTAGACTATATCAGTTATAGAAGTCTTGAAAAGTCTTAAAAAGCTTAAAAACATTTTGTCTGTGTTCATAATATAAACAGAGGTCTGTCAATGTGTTGCACAGCTCAGTGAATAAACACACAGCCCCAGTTAGGGTTAGCTTAGCTAGTATCATAAGGAGAAGTGGTGGTGGTGGGGTTAATAAAGTCTTGACTTCTGTTTCACGGGTTCTGTGAAGGTCTGGTGCGTAGGATGGATTTAGTGGCATCTAGTGGTGAAGTTGCAGATTGCAACATGTCAGTGAACATGGGGAACTTCATGGAGGAGGACCTGCGCCGTCTATAGATATTAATGCCTCCTTTCAAGGTTATGAAAACACACCAGTTCTCATTTTCAGGCAATAATAACTAATGAAAACATATTTATGAATATTATGTTTAAAATCTGCCATTATTCTATATATGGCACCTGCTAAATTCTGCACACACTGAACCATTAAAGGAGGCATCCTTTGCTTGGACACACTATATCCTTACAGATTAAATAATAACAGATAATAAAAAGAAGTGAAAAACGTTCATTTCATGAATAATAGATGAAAAAACAAGAGAAAAACAATCACAACTGTGAATGCTAATATCAGTCTGCCTGCAGACTTGTCAGTCCCTTTATGTCTCGCCTTTTTCAGCTGCAGCTGCCTGACACCTCTGATAGATTAAGCCAAGGATTCTCTGAATCTGCAGTTGTGGGATGTTCTGCCATTCCTGCAGACTGGCCCTATAAACTTGCTGACCAATGGCAGGCAGAGAGTCATGTTCTTTTACGTTACCATCGACAGTATCTGACACTTCTAAGTGTGGCTTTTTCTTGCAAGGAACTAAGCTTCAATTTAAGGGCATTTAAAGGTGACCTGATTAGGCTCTGTTCCAGCTGGAGCTGGAGCACAGTCAGTTACACAGCCGCAAGTAAACTTTTGTGTGAGCGGCAAATTGCAAGCCCCTCACTGCTCAAACGATTTTGCTTGTCAAAGTGCGTAAAACAAACTGACAACCTTCAGTACAAGTATGCATCCGGTAGCTATGCTCCTCTATCTCCAGAGATGTGTTTCCTTCCATTAGTGTACATTTCCGACATGGAGAGATACATGAATTTAGCTTCAGATAGCTGTAAATGGGAACTAGAATATTTTCCGTGGGCATATTGCATTTATCTTGACAAGGCATTTAAGGGAATGTGAAAGTAGACACATTTCTTGCCAGATAAGAAATCGAGCACTTCTGACATTTTATCACTCTAATATACTCGACTTCAATTTTGCAGTTTTGTGCAGATCCCAAGTAATTTCTCAGCCTTCTTCCAATCTGCCCCGTCCTCCTTTCTCACCTCTTAGAGTGCCACTTTTCTAACTCATTTTCCTACTTTCTCCTCTGTGCCTCACCCATTTAACATCCTCTCTCTAAATGTTGCACATCTCCCATTTCCTCTGTCTCGTTATATTTTCTTTTTTTTTGTTGTTTTTTCAACCCTGACACTTCCCATTTACGTCCTCAATTTATGACCCTCTTTCAGTTCTTTAACCCTACTCAGATCTCTCCTCCAGACGTTTCCCTGCCTCAACACTTCATCTCATTTAAACCACATTTTTTATTTATTTTGCTTTGCCTTTTTTCCCTTTGAGTTCAATCTCTTTCTTTTATTTGGCTCCACAGCGCACATTGGAACACCTCACCATAATCTTGCCTGTACCCCTTTCTCTTATTCCTCTGTGGCACTTTCTCTTTTTTAAATGAAAAGACAAACAAATACACACACATACTCAGAGATCCCCTCTTATCATAATAATGTTCCCCCTCACTGACCTTCTCTAGATGGAGTATTGAGCCTGTGGAGGGATGTGGCAGACTCGGGGCTGATGGGGGAAGTCCTCTCCAGTCTCCAGACTGAATTATTGGCTACTCTTAAAGGAGTGGAGGTTCGCAGTGAGAAGGCCAACCTGCAGGAAACAGGTGAGTTCCCACAGTGGGACCTGACTAACCACTGGAAAGTTTCAATTTAATCAAATGTCAGTCAAGTTAATAATAAGTGAATCATTTTCTGAATTTAAAAGTTTTTGATAATGGCTCCACCAGCTAAATCTGGTTTAAGAAGAAAATAAAAGAATTTTTTAAAATGATGTTTTTCATGTTGATGTTTTCTTGTTTGTTTGTTTTGTCAGATGCGGTCATACTTAACTCCCTGTGTAAGATGTTTGGACTCTTAGACTCAGTGAAGCAAGCTCTGGACCTGAAGCGCAGCCAGGACGGAGAAAACAAAATCTATGACAATGTTTACGGTGAGAAAGCTGTGAAATCCACATACAGCACAATGATATCACAGTGAATTGCATAAACTAATATCCTGTTTTTCTTAGCAATGGATGAGATTTTGGAGGACCGGAGGAAGCAGGGTTGTGATAAAAGCACCTTCTACAAAATCAAATCCTTGAAACGCTTACGACCACAACGTCACCAGCCATCAAACAGCCAACTCCACAACTTGCTGTCCCCCATCAAAATGAGGCCAATGATCCAGCCTCTCTCTGTAAGCGGGTTATCCGCTGCACCTTATGCTCAGCTCACCATCAACCCTCAGCTCCTCGCCCATTTGTCCTCCTCCACTGGTCAGTCTCACCAGGCTGGAGCTGGAGACACAGAGAAGGATAGCCATAGCAGCATGCTGGAGACTGAGCTGGAGCTCAGTGAGATGAGGAACCAGGAGGAGCTTTACAGGCTCAGACAGGAGGATGTGAAGGAAGAGGGCACCTCGGGGTTCCACAAAGAGCCTGGACAGAGGACTGTTAGGTTTCAAGAAGAGCCTCATCTTAGAAATGAGGATGGAGAGGAGACAGATGGCTTGCATGACATTGAAAAGGTCGTTGTGGGAAGAAAGGCATCAAAAAAACATAAAAGTGAGTGAGGAAGAAAGATGCTGCACTAAGTGAGAGAATGTGCCTGAGAGCAAAAGACTAAAAGGGGAAACGACAATACTACTTTTTATATTACTCGTTTATTCTTGTTTTCTTCAAATATAAATAAATCTGTATTGTGGTTGCTTGAGTTGTGGTTACCGCAGTGATGTTAAAGGCACAGACTTGTTCTTGCATTAAATTTTTGACACATTCAAGAAGAGCATTTTGGACATGCTTGATACACAATTCTATACTACTCTTTTGATTAATTGATCTATCAGTGACAGAACTGATTTGAAAGCAAAAAATGTGACAAATTCACTGATCTTAGCTTCCTAAATGTCAATATTTGCCGGTTTTCTCATTCTTATTTTCTGGTGTTGGACTGTTGGTCAAACAAATCTGCAATATTTTAGCGGATGTAACTTTGGGCTGTGGTAAATTGCAATAAGCAGTTTTTTTTCTTACTTTCATATTTCTATAGGCCAGAAGTGATTAATCGAGAAACTAATGAGCAGTTAACTGATATTTAAAAATTATTGTTAGTTGGAGCCCTAAAACACAGAATGCTCTTCTGTAAAATAGTATTAAAAACCAGGCTTGTGTTATAGTATTCCTAAATTTTAAGATGCCTTTCAGATGTCTGTAAAATTTACTTTATCTAAAAAAAAAAACAAAAAAACAATCAGGCCCATCAGGTATTTATGACTAATATATACTCATTCTTCATGATTTCACGATTAGTTTCAAATACTATTTACAACTGAAAATATGTAAATTTGTGAGATCCACTTGTGTCACTCAGGCTTGTATCTTGGTGCTTGTTAAAATGCCCAAGGCCTGCTTAAGATCTATGCACCAGACTCTCTTTAAAGAATAGATTGTTGTTCTTTTTTTTTTTTTTTTGTCAGTGAAAACTTCATTTAAAGTAAGTATTGTGACTGTTGTTGGTGTGCTGTTGCTTTGAAGAACGTCCTCTTTGCTAACATGTGCTTCCTGTACATAATTCTCTGGTTTCCTTTCCTCCTTTTTCATTTCACAGAAAAAATGTAAAAGAGAAACATTTGTTCTGTACATGACAGTTTGATGAAAAGAAAACTGATTTCCCAAAATGACCGTCTAATGATGCTGAACTCATTTCAAATAAAAACCTTTATGTTTGCTATTTTAACAGAAGCAGGTATTAAGAGGTAATGTCACCAGTGTTAATGCTTATAGTTAAAAGCACGTATAGAGGAAGAGTGCTTTTTCTTTCACTGGGTCACTTTTCTGTGTTAATCTCTCATCCTTCTTACAGTCACGTTCAGGAAACCTCTGATGTAGAACCTGTTGCTTTGGTTCATTCATTAAAACAGAAGTTATTTATTAATCAATAGTAAATCACACAGTGTGCTGCTGTGTTGGTTTGTGTGGCAAACTTGTCCCACCCATCATCACACAAGACCAGGGTTGGAATGGGTTTAGTGTCTCAAAGTTTTACCTCACAGATTTGTGTGCAGTTTGCGTGATCTGCTGTTTATTTACTTCTGTGATAGACAGTGATAGATAGATAGCCACCACTTTCCCTCAAAACTGCAACAGTTTGTCATTATGAATTCATGCACAACACTGCCTGTGCAGATGTGGTTGTTTTTGAGGGGTTGTGATTGGCAGCTGATAAAATGACTTTCATCAGGGGGCAGCTGTCCGCATCCACTCCTGCTGTTAGGTTTAAACAGTCTTTTGCAACATCCTGTTAGGTTGACTTCAAATTAAACTGTGCAATTGAACAGGTTCAGCCCAAAATACTCCCTGGTTTGAATTAATTTCTACTCTGTGCCTTGAATACTAGAGTGCAAAATGGCTGCCATGCATCAAGCAGGTGTAATTACAGGTGTTAGCTTGACATACGCAGTGCTCCTTTGGTTAAATTAAGTAATTTTCTGAGCAATCCATTGCTCATCTGTCATTCTGGGCCAACAACATTAGAGGCTGAGATGTGCACTCATGTTGGAAGCCTTAGATGCGTCTGTTGGCCCACTTTAATTTAATCCCCAACTCTAATGTTCACACGCAACAACAAAATGAATGATGAATAGCCTGGATAATGGCATCTTGATTCAATTGGGATTCTTGAAGTCACAGCCAAACGAGTCAGCCTGGCCATGTTTTAACACCAGTTTGCTTGACTTGGAGCAGCAACTGCAGCATCAGCACTTGTGCAAGCTGTTTAATATCAAAGGTGCATCTTGGAGCTCAGGTTGAATTTGGGAGATGTGCAAAAAGACACCTTGCAGCATGTGACCAGTGTCCATCAACTTATAATCACTTAAACAACTTTAATGCTTCTGAAGGACGATGACAACTAAGTATGTCGACATGTAAATGTAAGGGTAGCTTTTCAACTCTTTTTACATGAATGAGTTTGTAGAATAATTCATATCCAAGAGTAATTTTTGTCAGGTGCTTCCTAACCAGCAAGGTCAGCTGTGAGTTGCAAATGTAACCTCATCGAATGCAAATTAAATGCATATAACATAATTTATGGAGACATAAGCTTTGCGCCTGTCATGAGGTACAAGGGCATGCCTGCCTGTATGTTATGTGCAGATGTATGACTTACATCAGCATGTAAAATTCTTTTTTAGGTGAAAGCTATGTGTAGCTGGAATAATTACAGTTCTTACAGCTGAGCTGATTTATAAAACCTGAGGATGAAGATGTCACTGTTTGTTTCTCAAATGACGGGTGGTAACTTTTATAGCACAAGCACTCTAAGGCCTCCTCTAGTGAAAATAAATAGATTTGCAAACATTTCCTTCTGATTAACAGTAAGGCTCTATTTCGGTGAATCTAGGCACAGGAAGTGCAAATAGGTGTGACAATCTTTTTTGGTACTTGGGTGAAAAGAAACAGACGCATCTGTGGAGCAACCTGGCACAGTGGTAAAGTTGGAGGAATAGACAATAAGAAGGTGTGCCACAGTTGATTTCAATCATGGCAAATCAGATCAACTCCTCTCATTCCCTTTAAGACAGCTGTGATGCAGCGTATTTTCAATTTTGGCCGAGGAAGGAGCAGACAGGTGCCAACCAAACTCGCAAGAGGAAACTTTCATACTTGTCCGGGAGGTTTGGGCTCGTAATTGCAATTTATTTATAACAGCACTGATGAAAAACAATGTGCTCGTAACGTCCTTGATGCTGTGGTGTTAAAAGCATAAAACATTCCAGACCAATTTAAGTGCTTCATATCTGCAAACTTCTCAGGTGAGGTTAGGCCTGTTATCACACAGCGACACTGATCAATGCAGTAACTAACAGCTTGTGTAGATCAATAAAAATGCACAAACCTCACAGAATGCAAGTCTTTTCCTGACCCAAAGCCTTTCTTTTAAGAGCTCTTTACAGCTGAATCCAGACTAGAGATCCTGTACATGTGTCGTCTGTCCCAGGCTGATTCTTGAAGTAATTAAAAATGACATAAAATTAATTGGTAGCCAAGTGCCCCGCTGATAAAGGAAAAGTATCCAACATCAAAGCTGAACAGTTCGAGTGTGATCTGAGCATGTCTAACATCTGTGCGTGGGTGGGGAAAAAAGCCACTTGCTGCACAAATTTACAAATAGGCCTGGACCTTCTCTGACCAGCTTTGCACCGGCACAAAAATAGAGCCCTTAGCTTTGACCTGAGCCTAGAACTTTAAGTCCCCTCTACTCAAAAATATGCAGGGGAAATTATCTTATGGCTACAACCTAGTATATTTACCTGTCAGTGTCATTAATGTGCACTGTCCCTATCTTAAATAAATAAATAAAATAAAATGTATGTACAGAAAGTTATTTCCCATTCCTCTGCTGAGAGTGCAAATTTTCTCTGTATTTACTGAAAATCTGATTTTACAAGCTTGACTGACGTTTTTTTTGGGGGGGGGGGGGGGATGTCTTCTTGGCTACATGTCTGGAGGGGATCTGTAATGATTTTTACATTATAAAGACTTGTCCTCCTCATAAGGTGATACAATACCATAAACACACACACACACACACACACGCACACGCGCACACACACACACGCACACACACACACACACACACAAACACACACAAACACACACGCACAATTGGACTCGGCCACTTGGAGGCGCCCTGCTCTTACTTTACTTCGTGTCGGCGGAGGGAGAAGTGGAGGCTGGGAAGGAAAGTGGGCTTGAGAAAGAAATCTCTTCCCTGAACTGTTTACCCTGACGTCAGTTTGCAGAACTGGCTCTGCCCTGTCTCCCTCAGTGTCTGTGAAACTCCACTCAGTGAGAACTGGGGGAGTGCGCGCCCGGACCTCACGGAGTGAATGAAATGATTTCTCCTGCACATTTAAAGTGGACTAAAACTGCTACACGATGAACACCTGCGCCTTTCTGTTGATTTTGACTGTTCAGATCTACGCCGATGGCATTGAGGGGCCAACAGGTAAGGCTCATATTCATCTCGATCTCCTAAACGCAGTTGGGAAGTTTTAACATGAGGATGAAACTCCAGTGAAAGCAAAAGCAGATCGAGTCTGGTGAATGTGCCAACTTTGTACCCCCTTTCCCAAACACGTTGCTGCGTTTATCTGCGGCTACTGCCGCTTCTCATTACTCACGAATGGGACAGCGTTCGCCAAACAGCCGAGAGTAAAAGTATTTTAAAAAAAATAACTTTGTAAACTGATGTGATAAGTTTTCTTTGTGTCAGACTCCTGCGAAAATGTTGTATAGCTCCTGTTAAAGGGGAATGCGTCTGGGCGTTCAGGGAAACGCTCCCTTTTCCCAAAACACAATCCTCTGCGCTACGTTGCCTCTCTCTCTTTCTGTTATTCCCCGAGTCTTTTTAAAGGCGCCAGGTAGCCTGAAAGGTGTTTGAAATTGTATTTTAAATGTAAATATCAGTTCAAGTGGAGCGACAGTTTTACCTTAAAATGGAAAGCACGGCGCTCTCTCGACCCGCAGGCAAGTTAATCAATATTTGGGAGCATGAATCTCGCAAATCCCAGCAGCCTGACCCAGTCTGTGATGACATCCAGAGACCAAAACCTGGAGCTCCTCCACACAGGCGCTGGGTTGCATAATAGTATGAAGAGTGACTCTTTAAAAGTTTACATCGCAATGAGCTTTGAGGCACTGTAGTGCATATTGATTTTTCTAAACGAATTCTCATAGTGATTTCACAACATCTAGTGTGAAGAAGTGGTCGATTGATTCTCAAAGCTGCTGCTTTTTAGTGATATGATGCTGTTTCCTTTTTCGGGTTGTCTAGCTGTAGGAAACATATTCTTGATCATAAAATCAGCTCTAATTCTTCCAAAATGAGTAAATCTGATAATGTTTGTGTGGTTGACAGAAAAGCCTTTTACTTCTCAAGAGTCTTCTATTATGTTTTGTGTGCAAACAAGCTTGGTCCTAATATGGTGAGAATGTGTCTTTCAGATGAACGAATCAAAATTATGCAATTTCCTAAATCGTTGCCTCGAAATGTGCTGTGACTTTCTCCTCATCTCATTTTCGCAGCAGTGTTCCAGCAGGATAAATAAATAAATCTTTACACATTTTGAAAATCAGCCACATATCAGAGAGAAGGGAAAGAGAGAGAGACAGAGTGGTAAAAAAAAAAAAAAGTCTTTTATGGGAATCTCACATGGACCTTTTCATATTCACCACATTCATGTTTTTAGAATCTGCTTTTATTCACTAAATTCTATTAGTCATTCATGCAATGTAATTACAGAGCTGTGTTTTGGATATTTCTTGTCTAAATGCTAAAATGGCTTGGGCCTGTTTGAGACTCCTTGTCTCACACACACACACACACACAGACACACACACACAGACACACACACACACACACACACACACACACACACACACACAAATGTATAATTTTACCCCTGTCGAACATAAAACCATTGTGATTAGGCAGTACTATTAATAACAATTACACTGCGGGCTGTTTCGACACTGTAACAATTCAGCACAGTGTTTCTCACATGCATGCTGTGGAGAAGCCTAATTATGTTAAGATCACTATGAAATCTGATTTGCTATTTTTCGGTAGAAATGGGGCTGATATTTGTATGTGTCGACACCGAGGACCTCTGTCTCATGAGAAATGAGGGAACCTAGTAATGCTCTTTTTGTAATTCAAGAAAAACAGCAGCGAAACAAACAAACAAAAAAAACACAGTGAAAACCGTGCAAGCAGAATGTGTTTTGTCAAGAGCTGAATGGAGCAAATCATTAAGAGGAATGGGCTGCGACATATAAAGGATTAAATCAAACACAGGTAATTAAAAGAACTGAATGGAACAGTGACGCTTCACAAGGCCGTGTGAGAGTGCCTGTCAACAAATATCTACATGGTGTCAGTGTTTTAGTTTGTTAACTGGAGTGTTGCAGGCCTTGCCGTCTGCACTTGAACTTTTTCCGTCAGCTGTGATGGTTCTTGCTTCTTGTTTTTGTGGTGTCTCCTTTATTTAAGTAAATGTCCTTGGCCTGTGTCCCTTCATGCCACCTGCCTAAGTCCTAAGGAGCATAAATGCAGCCTTGACAGCCACAATCTTCAGAGTGTCTCCTTGGATTAACACTGTCGAAGTTGTTGCTGTGATCGTGTGAGGACCACACCTTAACCTTGAATGCTTATTAACAGTTATGTCTCTGCTCTCCTTTGGGGATTTCTTACCTTTCTCAAGTGAAGTAATCCATATTTTCCATAACTCTTTCTTGTTTATGCCGCACTCCGTCCGAGCTGTCAGATGGTTCAGGAGATGTGGAATTATTAGCAGCTATGAAATATAGAGGCTCTCTGCTGCACTGGACTGACTGTAGTGAGGCTGATAAGAGGAAAGACATCACATTGGCATCATATGCTCCCGGACACAAAGAGCTTATGAACATGAAAATCTGGTTCCCGTGTGAATATCTATGTGGGTTTTCTTTTCATGGTGCAAAGCCCAATATGACGCTTTTGCTCCTCTTTTGTCTCTTATGGGAATTGAATGGTTGTTCACTTACCATCTGTCTCCTCTATTAGCTGCAAATGTTGTCAGCTGAGTGGTGTAATTATCCCGTGTCTCATGACTCATTTCCCAGTTTGATCTGAAGTTAAATCAGAATATTCTTTTTGCTTATTTCAGTGAATAAGATAACACTTGGATTGAGATGAAAAGGTCTGCGAAGCTCAGACTGTCGACTTAAAGCATGGCATGGAATGAGTAATATTTTAGGGCTTTAAGTTTACACTTTGTAAACATCAGTGGCTTCTCTGGGAAACACAACATAGGACCACCGGCACATATAAGCATGAAAGGATTAGAGGTGCAATGTTATTTTGATCAGTGAATAATCTTCTTAGTATTTTCTAAGTAAAAAATGCCAAACATTTGCAGGTTCCACCTTCTTAAACTTGAGTATTTGATGCTTTTTGTAAAATGTAGTAAACTGAAAATCTTTGGGTTTTGGATGTCTGTTCAGACAGAATGAGAAATTTGAGGAGCATCCTTCACTATTTCTGACAAAACCCGCCCTAAAGTGCACAAATTAACAGGTGAATTAGTCTTGCAATATCAGACGATTGGAGAACTCTGCCTACCGATCATCAGGGGACGACAAAATGCAAGACAGTTGCTGGGATGGCGGCGAGAACTGTCGCTAACAAAGTAACGCCCCTTATGTATTTGAAAAGGAAACACCTTCCCGGAAATAGTGCGCTCCCCCTGTTCTCTGTAGGGAAACAAACTTAGAGATATAGTGAATCACTTTGTAACATGGAGAGAACTTCTTAAAACATTGAAAATGGATGCCCAGAGCAACGTTAGATTTTTTGATTCTGTTTTTTCGAATGTGTCAGTCCACAAGTTTGGGCACATCTTGAAACCCTTAGCCTTGTGCTAGCTTTTTTCCTAACAAAAGTGCCAATTCGCTCCATGTCAGCTTTGCTACGTCCATAACGTTGCAAAAGTGTGCAACATACCGCTTTGGTAGTTGTTTGTTTATAACCCATGAAAATGTTTCGTTGCAAACAAGACAAATATCAACAAACTTTGAGGGAGTTTTCTTTAGTGAACGCGACTGAGCCATCCCATAGTACACGTATTGCTGGCCGGACAGTGTTTACAAGCACAAGGCTTCAAGTTACTGCCCCTAATATGAAGGTCCACCCTAAAGACTTAGGATTGGTTCTGCAATGCAAGGGTTTTTTTGCACTCTGAAATTGTCTCCACCTAGTTCAGCAACGAAAGCTGGGGGCATGTCATCAGTCTCTCGTTAAGCGAAGCATCTACTACTACGAGACAGATCTATCAAGGAATAGCATTTTGCAAAAGCTTTAGATGAGCTTATATTTACATTTGTAATGTTTATAAGAGCAAGAGTAAATAAGTACATTGCCCAGTTAAACCGTAAACAAAATTGTTATGGAAAAGTCACAGTGCACCTTTAAACAAGATCTAGAGAAGGCTCTGCTAGAGAGAAATCTAAAATTCTTGATGCTGAATGTTTTTTTTTTTTTTTTAAGAATTGTCTTGATACCATTCAAATGTGCTTTTTGTACTACTTTGAATATTCTTTTTACTTTTTATTGCAGATGGTCATTATGTTATTTTAATTATCTCACGGCCCCTATTTGTAACTGTTACATATTGACTCTTTAGAGTCCATTAGACGAGTTAACTAGAGACATCCAACTGACTGAGCCTGGGATGTATTTGTGAGTTATTATGGGAAAAAAAGCAACAATCATGTAGAAAATGTTGCCTTGCACAGCAGAGTTGCAGCAAATCTGCAAAGTGGAAGTGTTCCCTGCAGGAGCGGGGCCACCATCTGTGGATAGATAGTGAGGGGAGGTGGGGATTGGGACCGAATCAGACTCCTGAAAAGACTGGTTGATTTCCATCTTTGCGGGATCACGGGCACTAATTCAGAGAGCAGATGGAAAACTTTGCAACAGGGAAGGAGGGGACCGGAGGGGAAAAAAGAGGGATTTTTCAGAGAGAGAAGCTGAGAATGACATAGGGATTTACTCAGATGGATCGTCAGGATGTTTTGTTTTCGGCTGAGGGCGCAGCAGGACTTTTGCTGGGCTCGTGTGTGCTGGCCATTCTGCCTTCAGCACTTGTGTAAGTGATTAAACAGGGTGCTTATGAGAGGAGTCCTCTGCACTGCAGCGGGTCTCCTCCAGTTCCTGCCTCTGATCTATTGTAATGTGGGGCTATGTGGAGGAGAGCCAAACCCCGATTGGCTTCCTTATTTCCCAAGACTGAAAGATGAAACATATCCATCTACTGTGTGCTTACAAAGAATTCTGCTTAATGCCAGGTGCCATGATGGGCACATGGGTATCATTGGAAGTATGTGTCCAATAAGAGAGCCTCCTCTGTCTTGAGCTGGTCACATTGCTCAGTTCTTTGTGATGGATCTTACCTTAGCTTGTGCTGTGCTGGGTGTTTTTTTTTAAATGCTAGACTGCTGCTCAAGCACATCTTGTGATTATTGTGCATAATTAATCCTGCTAAGCTTTTTGTTCTTGGCTTAATTATCACATGTTTCTGTTCTTTTTTTAAATAAGCCCCACGTCTTTTTGCCTTTGTTAAAGGCTTTTTGAGCTGTGGCCCAGTGAGGCGGACGATTGTTTGCTCCTCGAAAGGTCAAACACAGGGTGGGAGTCATCTTTCTAAAGGCGAGACAGAGCAGGTCGTTGCCTTTGAGAAGAGGGCATTGCCCGAAAGCAGGATTGCTCCTGCTGTGTGTCTTTTCTGCTGTTAAGTGAGCCCCCACCTACACATATCAAGCCTCATTCGCCAATTCTGCAGACGAGCAAAGATCTGTGAGAGGACACACTCAGAGGGAATTGTTATCACCACACTTGCTCTCTGTGTCATAAGATACGAATCTTTTAGCATACTGATGAGGATATCATATATGAATGTATTTGTGCGGGTTACCATTACACTTTTGAGTGTATTCATCTTCTGCTCAGCTTTAATGTTCAGTAGTGTCTTTGCCTGTATGAGCTGGAAATCAGGTGTCCACATCTTGCCATGCAGGAAGATCCCACAGCGCTGAGGGACTCAGCCCCAACATTGATGCTGCCGGGGCAGGAGCTGCTGCCACCATGAGCTCTGCAGGGTCACTGTGAGATCTTCCAGCACCCTGGAAGAGATGCCAAGACTGAGAGATTTACAGTCAGAAGCCGGCCTCTTCCTTTCCACTCTGCAGTCAGAGCCAGAGTGCAGCCGCCTCTGCTCCCACAGCCAGGTGTTATTAATGCAGTATTGATCTTTCAAACTCCAAGTCCATTTTACTTAAATTTGATCAAAGTGGCATCCCGCCTGTGGCCTGCAAGTTTGATGTAGGAGTGAGAATTAGTCAGCCAGGACCTGCATGATGTAAGCACACACAAGGAGCTGGGCTTGCAGCAGAGAAATGTTCGCGTCATTGTGTAGACCAAAGGACAGAAAAATGTAGAAATCCTCTCAAACATCAAAAGAGTGCCTCATTTCCATATGAAGACCCTATTTATTACAAATAAGCCCCCAAATATCCTGTTGATGTCCTGGTCTAAAATGACAGGACTATTATACTCATTATCACTCAAAAGCATATGTTTTACTTGGACACAGAAATTTATCACTCAACACAGACGGGCCAGTGTTTATAGCCTGGATATGAAGGAGAGTGAGACAGCGAACGGTAGCTCGTGCACACACACAGATGTGTAATTATCCAATGAAGAAATAAGCAGGGCTGTGTGTTGCAGCTGTTTCAGTCCCTGTGTTTTCTTCCCCCGAGGTAGTGCGCTCCAGACTGCAGAAAGTGGGTCTGCAAGACTGATGCTGCGAGTGCTGCTCCTTATCCCACACCCAGAGGAGAGAAAGGCTCCTGAGCAGTTTATATTTAGCCCACTGGCCGTGTTTCAGTTCTTTACCTTTCTCCTGTGTCAACAAAGTTCCAGCCAGATTCTTCAGGCCTTCTGTTGTGCTGTATTTAGTGTGTAACAAATGCTCAGGTCACCCAAGTCAGGGTTCAGGATTAGGCCAGGATTGTAGTGTCGAGATCTGACCTGTTGTTGAGCTGCCGGCAATCCTCTGCATGCAAAAGCCCCAGTGATATCTGAGCTGCTGACACTCCTCTAAAAGTCAAAACACTCTCTTCGGGACATTTTTCTCCCTGGTGGTGTAATGGATGCAGGCTTTAGCTGTCTTTGTGTCATGATGCCTGCTCTCTAAGGGGAAGTGGTATTTCTGGTTTGACCAGTCCCTTTAGGCAAAGAAATATCCTCTCAGAGACCATGAACCCAAGCACTTATCACCCTGATGTATCTCACACTTATTAGACTGACACTCTTTCATATAAACTTTATTAGGACAGTGGATATTGGAGAGTATTAAAGTGTAACAGAGCATGGATAATGTCTTGTGTGCTGATTTAAAAGAGCGTAGTATTTGAGACCTTCACAGCATGAAATCTAACTAAATCTGAGCCCTCTTAAAGAAATGCAATATCTCCTCAGTTATTGCTTGTAGGTTACATTACTCGTCGCTGTTTGCTGT
This sequence comes from Naso thynnoides, assembly GCA_029783665.1. Classification (NCBI taxonomy): domain Eukaryota; kingdom Metazoa; phylum Chordata; class Actinopteri; order Acanthuriformes; family Acanthuridae; genus Naso; species Naso thynnoides. The sequence continues at coordinate 16,924,469 of JAQLOL010000025.1, forward strand.
TGAATTGAAGGCATTTTGTCACTCTTTCTGTGCAGCACCGTTGCGTGGCACAGTAGTGACACTCTGCTGTGACAGCTGCTGGTGCAGGTGGGTTACGGGTAGGTCACGGCAGCTGTGGTTGCGTAGGAGCCAGCTGGCGCTAAATCAGTCAAGAGACTGAATCCAACCTGTTGAGCACATGTAACATGTATGAAGTATTTGATTTACAGTCTTATCAACCAAAATGTGATGCTGACTGACCCCAGTTTTTGGCTGGATGACATTAATGAAGTATTTCAAGAAGTTTATCTGGAATTTTCAGAGTTCATAAAATCTTCAGTTGAAGTGCAAATATCAAACTTACCCTCACTGGAATAGCAGCGACTTGAATGTTGCTTGCAGTTTCATCACAGCTCCATGCATGGAAAAATTCACAGCACACTGCCACAGCTGGAAAAAAAAAAAGTTTAGCCGTTATTGCAGAACGTGTAATCCTTATTCTACTTTGGACTGTTCGGGCATTTAATCGTTATGTTATTTAAATGTGAATAGAAACAGTGGATATGCAGAGTATAGGAGCTTGCTATAAGCCAGTAGCACATTGGCTTCAGAGTGTCAGTCGGGTTGAAAAGCTTTTGTCAAGTGATGTCAGTGAGGAGAGTTCGAGAACTCTGCCAGGAATGAACAGTTTGTTGTGATTCAGGTGTTGGAGTGAGACAGAACAAAAGCAGAGCTTATCGATTTCTCAAACACAGCCTGTCACAGTCAGCTTATTGTCTTCTTCCTCTTAAAACTCTCCTTTCGATCCTACATGACCTCCCATCACAATCATCCCCACTCTGACATGCGGCGATTTGAGCAGTTGCTCAAGGGATTGCGAGTATTTTTTTCACAAAAACATGCCTTTCCCCCTCAACTGCTCCAATTTGTGTAGCTGTGACACATTTCAGGGGCAGGCAGTACAGGTTTTGCCCCCTTTTTTACCATTTCCCATGTGTCCCAGTAGTCAGTATGCATGATCCAAGTCACTCATTAACAGCTTATTCATTGAAAACAGCATCTATTATTCATTTCTGATAAAATTGCCTGAAGGCAAAGAGATGAATCTTTACTTGCTGCCCAGTGTATTTAGACAATGTGTGAGTCAGTTCTACAGGGACACTAATGAGGAGAGATAGCTCCTGACTAAGAAAATATGTGCCCTTCATCTTCGCTGTGCTGTTATTGTGTTGCTCAGGAACAGGTACACCACACTTCTCCTTGTAATGACTGTGTATTGGCTTTGATGTTTAGGACAGTTTATTGACACTCAAAGAGGCGATCTTCCTCTCACCTGAATGACATGTTGCGTGGTCTTGTCAAACCTTCCTTTAGGGCTCTTCATAGCCATCCAGTGCCCTGCAGGGTCCTCCTGGGCTGGTGATTGCTAAGCTGCTTGGTGTTCTAGAGAGAGCTTGTCAAACAGTTTGTAAGACCTTTGTTTGTTCCTGTGCTGGCCGCCTGAGTTGGCCCGCCAGCCTAGAGGATCTAGGTATGGGGAGGTGATTGCCCCAAGTGATGAGGGGCTTATGGGTAGATTGAAGTAGGTACCAACATGACCTTGCTTGAGGAGCCTTTCAAGTTTTCCTGCTACAGTCAGGCAAAGAGCATGTCAACACAAACTTAGATGTTTGAAAATTTATTTGTTGTTGGCCAGCTGGCACTAAAAATTTACCTCTCCAAATACTCCTCCCACAAATGATTCTTAAAATGTTTGTCTCACAATTTTATGTGAACTGGAATAAAAGGGGGCTTCTCAAAAACGCCAGCCAACCAACCTTGTGATGTGATCTACTGTGGAGCTGCTGGCTGGAGGTGTCTGAATGCACATGCCTAATGGAGGAGTTTTTTGTTTTTGGCATTTTGGTATGCGTGTCAAACTTTTTGAGAAAAACCTGGAAGGACTAATGTCGACTGAAAGCTTTCATGCCATTTTCAAATAGCGTGGAACTTCTGCAGCCAAAGACAGAAGAATAAAACCACACAAATATGCAAGAATGTCCAGCGAGCCCACGGTGTGTCGTTAACAAAGAGCTTAATTCAAGACCACAAACAGAAGATTATAATAATTGCTTGTCCCTTCTGTGTGTGTGTGTGTGTGTGTGTGTGTGTGTGCATAGCGTGTGTGTGTTAGTGTGGGTGTTTTAGTGGGTGTTTGTATGCTTGCCGGCAGTTTTCCGGGTGTGTGTTTTGTACATGTGGCAAAGGCAGATTGGTGATTGTTCCCACCTGATTATATGTAAATATTTGCTGAACTCCATTGGCCATTTTGAACTTCCATAAATCACAGCCATGTGGATTATTATGGAGCTTTTCTTTGCTTTATTTCCTCCATGGTATCGAAATGCTAATGAAAAAATTTGCATACTGTGCTCAGGACATTTTCCTTTGATGATAAATACATTGCATCGCAAAGATCAAGAAGCCAGGCTTTGCCATAGAAACAGGCGTCAGAGCCTTTCTGTGTTTGGAGAGTCACTGGAGTACACAGCATGTCAGGGACCTCGGAGCAGGTCGGCCCTGGCCTTTGTCTGTCTGGACAGCCAGGGTAATTAAGAATGAGCTTAGGCTGGGATTACGGCTGGAAGTAGGCTGATCACAGGCGACAGGAGAAAAGGCATTAGGAGAATGGTGGTTAATATGGGTATTACTCTGCTTAGCAGCAGTATCATGTGACAATAAGACAACTGACAATGGAAACCCTGTTGATGCTGAGATCCCTTGCTCTGCACTAATAGGCTTTAAGCAGATAGCTTTGTTTACCCACAGTGTGCACTCCACCTTGCTGCTTTATCTCTGTTCCTCACACATTGAAACTTTTTCTATAATTTTACTCCACCTAATTAGAAAATGGTAATATTTTGCTCTACACCTCCCCGAAGCATTTTTGCAGTGTTCAGACGTATTTGCCTTACACCAGCACCTTTGAAACGAAACAGGCATGATTTTTCATCTCTCTTGTGAATGTGCATGCACGCACACGGACACACGCACACACACTCTTGTTGTTTTCAGATATTTTTGTAGAATGTAATTAATGTTCTCATTAACCGAGTGAACGAGCTGTAAGGCAGAACTAAAAGCCTGACACCCCCAGGTCATTGCCCTCCTCTACTTTACAAAACATGGTCGCTGAAAACGATAGCCCGTATTTAACATGTGGAACAATGAGATAGATACTTTCTTGTTAGTCCTGCCTTTTATTGTGATCTGCATGCAGAGGTAATCTGATGCTTGTAGCCGCTGCACCACAAGTGAAGCCATTTGTTGCCCTTTGGAAATGATGTAGAGCCAGGCCAGTGTGAGTAAGAAAAACAGAGGGAGAGAGTTTAGTCAAACACAAAATGTTACATCAAATGGTCTGCCAAATTCAGCATGATACTCATATTTTTTTCTTTAATTTGAACCTGTACCTTTATTCTGGTATCATCTCTGTGCGTATTAGGAGACATTCCTGCAGGTGAAGAGTTGGCAGAATTATCAGTGCATGACGTGACACAGCAATGCTTTGTTTTGACCTTGTTGAGAGGGAGCTGGGAATTGTTTTCCACAGTCTTAAAGAACTAATCCCATCAGAGGGACTGCGCAGCATGGAGGGCTAACTCAGTCATGTCTTAGGTAGCACTGCCAGAAACAAGAGGCAGACAGGAATGTGTTTGTCTGGCTAACTTGGCTTTATTCACTCCTGACTGGAAAAGCAAAGGAGGAAAACTCCTCCCAGACAGCTTGACTTCTTAATTCCTTTCTCTGAGCCAGGGTAAGGAGCGAGTGTCTGATTCTGTGAGCCTCTATGTGTCAGTGAATGCAGGAGACCACTTTTGTCTGGGACTCAGTAGTGGTTTGGGAAGATGCGATGGTGGCTCAGACTGTCATTACGGCAGATGAATTAACTAGGTTTTACCTCTCAGAGGAGGGTTTCCTCGCTTCACTGGTTGTCTGTTGGCTTGGTTAGACACATGTGCTCCTGGGGGAACAAACTCATTCAGTGCTTAGGCCATGGAACTGAGGATTTATCCCAGTCCAGTGAGTCCCTGTGGCGCCACAAACCCCTGCTGAAGGATTTAGCATCGGTTGTTCGTCTGTTTCTCAGAGGTTGAGAAGAAAGATTTCTCTTTATAATAAATGATTGTGTCTGAGTCTGTGGTGGATATGCTTTAGCTGAAATTAATAATGTGAAGTGTGGGTGAAAGGTAAAGTTCAGAGAAGTTACTGAGAGGAAAATGTGGTTTTCATAAGTGTTTTTTTTTCTCTGACTCAACTACATAAAATAAAAATAAAAATAAATAAAATCTCAGTGCCACTTTCTGACAAATCCTTTCTTGTAAAGGGTTTATAAGTTGTACTAACATCTTATTAATGGTTAATTAACAAATTAATGCTTTATAGAGCGTTTATAAACCATTAATACTAAAAGGTTTGCAGTGCTAAGTTGTAAAAAATACCTATGGCTACTTATGCTGCCTGCAGTTACAAACCTTATAAAGCCTTTATTGTAGATTTTCAATTTTAATAGTTTGTCAGTATATCAGCCTTGTGATGAACTGGCGACTTGTGCAGGATGTACCCTGCCCTCTCTGTTAGCTGAGATCGGCTCTGCAACCTTGCAATGGATAAGTGGTTACGGATAATGAATGAATGAATGAATGAATTTTAGTCGATGGATATTGTTCCAACAGCCCTTTTGTAGAAGGCCAGACGTCATGCAGCTTCCTGATGAATTTAAGAGCTAAGAGACAAAATAAGTATGCTGCTACTAGAGGAGGATAAGGAGCACAGCCCTACACATTTCACGCAAGTAGAGTTTCTTTACAAGGTTTCACAGGCTGAACATGCAGCTAAAGCAGCTAGGCTAAAAAAATGTCCAAAGGTAGATATAGCCGAATACTTAAACTAATTTTAGTGACTGTAGCTCAACACTTGATGCAGTTGCTTCACATTAATCAGGCGCCATCTGTTTGTTTTTCTTGAAGGCTTTTATTGTCAAGCAGCTGCAGAATGCATTGAGTCTGAGCTACCGAAAGACAAACATGAAAAGCATCTGCTTTCTCACAGCTGTTGTCTGCTGCTCTACTTCTTCAGCCAAGTTTAGTCATTTTGATTCATTGGACTGTACTTTTTTAGGGATGTCTTGGTCATAAAATGTAGCATTGAAATGAAACATTAAAAATATCTTTATTGTCTTTGACTTGGATCCTGTGGATCACTGTGGGACCAGACAGCAACTTTTAATATGTAGTTTGAGCTCTTTTATGAGACATTCACATGTATAAAGTGCCTTATTCATCATACTGTATTTTTTAAAACTCATACTAACTCTAATGATCAACCATGTTGAGATGGTCCTGTGATTTTTAAAACCAGATACTGAGCTTTCTAAAAACATATCTTTAACACTTCCAAGTGTCAAGGTGCTTTTCTGTTCTTAATTTCTCTGTCTGCGTGTTTCACCAGGCTTGCGTTTCCTCTCCATCTCTGTCCTTGTCCTCTCAGCCGTAGGGCTTCTCGGGGATATACAGTATGCTCCATGTTTCTGGGAAGGGTTCAGTATTCTAGGCAGGGTGAGCACCAACTCATAGCAGACCTGTCTATGAGTGTATGTGTCAGCCTGCCTCCCCAGGCGCTCATTAAGCTGGTGTGTGAAGGTGTGTGTTTCTGGAGGCTGTGCGGGGAAACATGCGCGCATGCGAAGGTTAAAAGGCCGCTGACAGAGACATAATTTCTCAGCCTGAGGCAATGGAAGAAGGTAACTTCATTAGCCAGTTCCCGCTGTGCAGATTAACTTGATTATACTAACCAAGTCTCGATGGCGACAGCGGTGCAGAGTACAAATGTCACACCTGGAACCAAAATCTGGGCATCTATTCCGTCTTCTCTCTCTCTTTTTTTTAAGAAGTTGTGGCGTGTGCATCTGTGTGTGTGTGGGTGGTTGCACATGTGGGTGGGTGTGTGCAATGAGTTGAGGGAGAGGAGGGTCAAATGATACACCTGGGACATTTTACTGCTCTGTAATTTGGAAAGTGACTCATCTTCAGGTAATGAGCAGGTACCAGTCCTCAAACTCCTTTCAGTAATTTGTTTGATGGAAGTCACACTTCTGCTTTAAAGCATGCCTGTACATGTGCGCGCGTGCACACACACACACGCACACACAC
>JAQLOL010000025.1:16940457-16962076 GCA_029783665.1 Naso thynnoides
CTAAATTGCTGTTAAGCTCTGCACTAATTTCTCCAGGGCTCTGTAATTTTGATAGCTATTCCTGAAATTACAGACAAGAAAAGAACTCTTCAGCACTAATTGCCTCTGGAGAAAGCTTCTTTTGAATGTGCAGCTTGCTGAGTTTTTATTACTGCACCTTTGCAGGCCTGTGATGAGCTCAGGTCTCAGGTGAATAGCTGCAGTGGCTCTTTCTTGCAGATGGGGATTACTTGCTGAGTATCTTTAGCTGGCAGGGTACTAGTAAGGGTTAGTGGTGCTTGCAAGGTCTTGTTATACGGTAATAGCATTGCCCAGCTCGGCCTGGAAATAATGCTGATCATCTCTGATAACAGTTAGGAAGATGAAGGAGGCAAAATATAAGTAATCAAGAGCTGAAGGTGTCAAATGGGTGTACATAAATTTACATTTGTGAAGAATTCTGTCTCGTTCTCAAACAGACTGCCAAGTGTCTGTGTTTATAGTGAGCAGAAGCTGCTACAGGCAAGATGGTAGCTGTTATTTATGTTCAAAGACTTTGACTATGTTTGAAAAGGCACCCCGCTATTTTGATTTACCACTGTGAATCAATCAATCAATCATGAGTGTGTGTGTGTGTGTGTGTGTGTGTGTGTGTGTGTATGTGTGAGAGAGAGAGAGCTTGCCTCAGAGTGCCGCTCCTCATCATTTTACAGCACACACATTGTTAGGGCTCATATAAGAAGACATGTCACACATACCAAAGGTGCATAAGGCTCCACACTGCTCCGTCAGCAGGTGAATACCTTGATGAAGTCTCAATTGAGTCCTTCAGCTAACAAAAAGCAAAAATTTTAGCATGTGATTGGACGCTAATGAGACATGACTATTGCTTGTGATTGAGACATCCGGTGTTACCGTTGTTTGACAGTCCTCCGCTTCTGTAAAATGAATCCTGCTGTTCAGTCCTGCGGTGTGATTTTTCTCTCGTAAAAATCTAACGACTCACTGTTTTTTAGAACCTTGTTATTTCCTTTTTTTTTCCATGTTCTCTTCTATTTGTAGACAGACAGGAGACACTCGCACCAGCAAGAGCAAAGGTGCATCTGAAAGCAAAGTTAAATAGGTCAAGGAAAAAAAAAACCCTTTACACTTATAAATAGTTGTAATATATTTAAATTCAGACAGCTCTGACTAACAACCCTAGGTGCAGAGGGTAGCAATTTCAAGACTCTCTAAATTAATTGGATAAAGTATCTTGTTCCAACAAATCACAGTCTGTTTTTTTGGCTTATTAAACAACAAGATTTGCATTTTGTATCTCTTGTTTAAAGGACTGAATTAGTAATTTGTTGGAGTGTTGCAAAAGCAGCAGCTCTTGATGATGAATATGTAAAAAGGGGGAAGTTGTGTTAGATCATTTTGCCCTGCACTGAATAGTTTTGTGCATTTTTATCAAAGCACCATGTTTGCCCCTGCACAATTTGCTCCCACTCTATTGGACGCCATTGCAGTTTAAGAGCTGATAGGCAGGCCTGTGCTTGCCCGTGACTGACAAACATCCCCTCTCTGGTCTCCTAAGGGTTCTGGTAGAATAGTAATACCCAAGGACACATTTTCTCTTCATTTGAATACAGCACTGAGTGTTATTTTTGATCCTGATTATAAAACAGAGTCTGATTTTTTATTTTCTTATGAAAGGGCAATGTTAATGCTAATCTGAAGTGAAATTTTGGACAGGCTGCTTATCGAGTGAAGTTGAGATCGGAGTGTTGCTGAAGGACTGATTTTGTCGATTAACTTGCAGCAGGAACATCAAACGGGAAACGAGAGTGTAACCTTCCAGAGGAGAACGATTCAAAGCAGTGACCAAACTGATTACCCTTGTGTTCACCTTGTCATCTGATAGCTCTGTGGAGAACAGAGAAGACGAGGAGGGAAAGCCAGTAATCTCCGACGAAAGACTGATACTTTTTATGCAAATTAGATGCAGAGTATTTTTAACCACACAAACTCTGGTGGATAACAAATTGTTTGTTTTCGGGCTTTGACAGTTTGTTTGAATATGTAAATATTACAGAGGGAAGGGAGTGAGGGAAAGCAGGCAGAGATAACGCTGCTTATTTGCAATCAAGTTTTGAGATTAGATGATACTTATTGGTAGGTGTGTAATAGGCTGAGCCTTTTAGTAACCCCTTAACATCCAGATTGTGCCTTTGTTTCTCCTCTAGAAGCTTTAAATTGGGAAGAATTGTCTTTCAACATTGTTTGACAGTATGTTCCGTATCAGCCTGCTCTAACTCTAAAATGTATATTTTTATATTAAATTATCAAAATCTTTCAGTTTTTAAACTCATTTTTCAACTTTTTTTTTGGTTGCATGATGTTAACCTTCTTTTTACACCAGTCAGAGACTGAGGAAGGAAGTTCGCAAACATGAGTGAATGTAACGTGAATAAAAACTTCTGCCTGTCTCTGTCAGATAGATGTTCATCTGCAATGGTGGCTGATTAACAATGAAATAAACAAATCCCATGATCCCATACTACTTCGCAACATCATCATACTATACCTTTTGTTTTTCTTTGTTTTGATTAAGTGAGCTCTAGTGGGAAAAATTACATATTCTGCCTTTAATCTAGGCTCTATGATGTTTACATTGAAAAACATTTTCAAATCCACATTTTTTTTAACCAAAATTAGATATTTTTGGATGTCTTGTGCTTGTTATTATTCCCCCCCGAAATCAGCCTAATATATTTGGTATCTATTTTAAACTTTGAGATGTCCTTTATAACAAACCTCTGGGGTTATGAAATCCGAAGACTTGTTTTCTGTATTTTTGGAAAAGTTCTTCATTTAGGAGCCACTCAAGGTTCCAAACCTTACTTATCTAGTCATGAACTTTCAGAAACGACTGAAAAATGATACTCCATTAATGATTTTGTTTTAAGGCCAATGAAGCTACAAAGCTTATACTCATGTACCTATAGTAGATGTGCAGTAGACTACAAAGCCAAAGTTCCCTTTTTTAAGTTAAGAAGCAGGTGGAGGCTGTAACTGGTCATAGAAGCCCATGTGATTTCTATAAGGTCCTGTCATCTTTACTACATCCATCAAGTGTTGGGGTGCTGAAACTGACGGATGAAATCCATTGCATTAATCAATCTAACAATCAAAACCCATGCTGTAGGTATTAAAAGGCATGACTGCTGTTAACCTTTTTTTTTTATCAATATAAATTCAACTTTAGATCATGGCTACAAGAGACTGAAAGAGATTTCCTTTGGGATAAAGTGAACCCGGATATTAAGAAGGAGCCCTGAGAAGCAACATTGCTCCTCCTAAATGAAAGGAGTCAGAGGTGGCTGGCCTGGTTTAATTATTTTTAAGGAGGCTGAGGTTTTCAAAACACTACAAGAGAGAACTACAGGAGACCCTGGACATGAGTTGAGATGATGTATCCCATCTGGTTCTGGGGACACCTCGGGATCCCCCAGGGAGACCTGGAGGACATGATCAACTGGACCCCCAATAGCATACTCGCCAAGTGACAGAAAATGGATGGATTCCTGAGCAGCTCCAATTAATTTTCTGCTGAGGTTATGCACATCCAACCCCTTATATCCTCCCCTTACACCCACTTCTCCCCCTTGTGTTCATGGTCTAAAATCAGCCTAATTTTGGAGGTGACCTGCTGCTCCTGAGATTAAGTTATGTATCATTCTCCTAATCCTTGCTGACAAGTGTGTGTGAGTGGTGAAGCCGACTTCTGCAGCATGTCATCCACTAACAGATGGCATAAATCATTCTCTTAAACGCTGCATTAAGTATTAATCATTCTCAGTGCTGTCACTGTCACACTGCTTGGTTGGCTGCAGGCGTGCAAAGTGTGATTAATGGAGGTGAAGATTTAAGGAGCCAGTTTTGGGCCCCTACCCCTTTTACCGAGCATCGCTATTGGTTGCGGCAGAACTGACGGGCTACCTGCACTTCCACAACAATGACCTCGGAGAAGTGGCCGAATGGATCACAGGGGATAATTTGTTCTTTGGTGTGGCAAAATCCAGCTGTCTCTCTTGGGCAGGATAAAGCAGTAAAAGTGATGCACGATTTTCAAGATTGGAGTGATATTATGTTTCATTTGGCTTTGCAGAGTCTACTTGCCTTTGTCTGTGATACTGTGTTCTTTTTTTCTTCAAGGCAAAGTGTCAGAAAATCCGGAGAGACACAACTGAGGAGACACAGTTTTGTACAATGGGAGGTACATGATTATCCGGAGGAGAGAGTCCTGTTCTGCACTATCACACTTTGCACTAATAACAGAAAGTTTCATAGAATTGTCTGAAATAAGTTTCCTTTAGTTTTTCGGACAAAATGTGTTGAAAGAACATAAAAACATTTGTGAACATTAGATTTGACATTAAGTTGTATTTTTCATTGTTTGCTTTCCAAACCTGTGAACGAAAGTAGTTTACATGTTTTGTAAATGCTAGTAGTCAACCTTGATCCGTGATCCTTCATTTAAAGCAACAATATGTAAATGACAGTGACCCGCAGCTTTGAAAACAGAACTTATAGATACACGTTAATATGTCACACAGCAAAACAGCAATTTTAGTAAAACCGGGTCATATTTTATGGAGAAAATGTCCTCTGGTTTACCCTGCAGCCTTTTATTTAGTGAAGTTGTCCCAAACAACAACCTGGTGCCGCAGCTGCAGCTTCAATCTGCAGGCAGCCTACATGTTGCTTTCAAGAACCTCAGTGAATCACAGAGTTGAGGCAGAGCAGTTGTAGAACACCAGAGGGCAAACCAGAGGACATTTTCTCCTTAACCCAGTCTGACTAAAATTGTCGTTTTGTGTGGCATGTTACCGTGTATTGTAAAGATTCATTTTTTCAACTTGCAGGTTGTGGTGAAGTTACATTGTAGCATTAAACCCTCCAAGACTTTGGTCCTGTTGCTGTTCCAATCCTAAACAGTCCTCTGAAGAAATAACACAGCATCGGTTGTTTCAGCGAATGTCCAATAATCTGGGACTTCATTTAACACCAGCTCTCGACAGGCTTGGAAAAACCCCCTTGAGCCTGCTGTTGATTTCACTCAAGTGCAGTTTCTCCCTTATTTTTTCCTTTGGCTCTTCCTGTCTCCTTCCAACTAAAAGTCCAAGGGCTGACAAAGCAATTGTTAATTGAAACTATTTACTAAAATATTCTCAATTAGAAGTAATTAAATTACAAAATCAGCTAATTAGTTTGTGAGAGTGGTGTGAAATGGCCCTCTGCCGCCTCCTGCTTGTCTGAGAAGTTATTTCCTAAAAAGGTGCAGGATGTTCTAGTTGTTGGCCATTGGCTGTTATGTTTGTTGGGCATGCAAGGGCAACATTATGGCCAAGACAACCAGGCTGCTAGATCTTCATTGTTGTGTGGTGGTTTGTCTGGGTCTTTATCACAGCAGCTTCAAGTGACAAAATGCTTTTAGTTCTGGCAGGTATTTACAAATTATTATGTTTGCTAATTGGAACAGTAAATCAGACAGCTTTTGTGTTTGTCCATCTGAAAGGTAATGACAGACAATGCATTTGCTTTTTGAAAGCCAGACTATGTAGATACTCCTTATTAATGCCCACTGTACCTAGAAGTGACTGTAGGGGCCAAAATGTGTATTATGCAATTTGTTGTCTTTCTGTTTAGGTTGCATAAGTTATGTCACATCCGGTAATTGACACATGGGTGCAGTGTCACATTATTTATCTGGTCACTTGAATCACGGTAGGAACAGAGACTAAGAGGGTTAGTGGGGCACTAATAATTTCTGTAGACCGTCACGTCACATCACATAACATCACATCAGTTATAGTCTACCTTAATTTTGCTTTAATTGGAACAGTGCAACAACTGCTTGTGAGTCTTTATTTTTTATTTCTTTAATAAACAGTTTAAAACTTTCATATGAACTTTATGGATCTTTTGGAACAGGAACAAGTCACAGCAATGAGCCCACTTAAGTCTCTCAGCAGCCTTTTTTTTTTCTTATTGATAACAGTCGCTACAGTGACAATTACTGATAATGATGCATGAAGCTATAGCAGCAGTGCATCACTTTGAGCTTCACAGTTATTCGTGTAACTTCCAGAAAACATCTCCAGCAGGGCTTCTGTATTTTCGAGTAATTGCAATGCATGACTGAAGCCTCTAGATACTCACTCTTATTTTAAATGTACTTTAAGAAAATGGATTTTCCTGTTCAGTGTTGCTGGATTTATGGCTTCTGCTCAAACTCATATCATTGCACTGAAAACATAATGTCACTTAATTAGTTTTTTAGTAAAAGCTTGACTCCTCTCTTGTGATGGCAGTCTTCTCTTCATCATTTTTCATTGTGTTTTCAGTCCCTAAACTGTCCTTCCAGTTATGTTCAGAGGTAGCGCTGGCTTCTAGATTAACACTCTCCTCTCTTGCTCACAGCACTCTTTTGCCACTCTTGCCCCTTGGTGCTCAAGCTCCTGCTCTTCTTGCCAGTGCCCTTAATTTGACAGTGATGCAAACTGAAAGACCACTGGCGCTCCTCCGACATCCCTATTCAGCCCCCTCTGCGTCTAGTCTCCAATCTACCGCCGGTGCATTCCGTTTGCTTAGCTTCAGGCTCCGAACTTCACCCCACGCACCAACTCTCCACGTCCCTTTACTCCCTCCCTCAGCTCCACTGCTGCTGCTGGGATGCTCGACTCTGAGTTGCAGCTGATGTGGTTTGGCGAGCCGTGTGAAGTGAGCTTCAGTGCATAATTATGTTGTCAGAAGACATCATGATGGAAATGTCTCATCCCAAGACATCATGTTGGGATCCTCTGCATCCTTTTGCATGCAGTGTTAATAAAGTGGAGGCTCTCGCTGTCCATGATGGCAGATGGAGTGATACATGGTGCTTATTCTCAGCAGTCAATTTTCTTTGCAGAGAGCTTCTAAAATCTGTTTACTTTTCATAGCAAACAGTAAAGGTTCTTTAAGTGGTATGCTTTTAGTCCTTTTAAATCTTCTGGTATTGAGCCAGAGTTCATCTGTAGGTTCATCCTCGAGCCTTATGAATATGTTGAAGCAAATTAATGTGATGTTAAGACACGCTCCACAGGACATGCTCCCAGAGTCCTTACAACAATTAACCTTTCGAGATAACCCTTGGGAAGTTATTGGATTTTTCTTCTTCCTCCCAGTATTGGTTCTAATAATTATACTATGAAGATATTTATCAGTTCCTGGTTAAACTTTACTTGTTCGTTGCTTTTTCAACAGCTGAATAAATTTGCAATTTGATGGTTGAACGATGTGTATTGATGGGCCCTTAATAACATCCAATTACGTCCCCAGACTGCACACACACATGATTTAGAGCAATAAAGGATAGAGATGAATGTGCACACAGGATATAAATAATTAACACCAACACTAATGGGGATTCCTACCTTTATAAAAGATCCACATTTCAACAACACCTGTATTCAGAGTGAAATTACAATTTCATTGAACTCACCAGACATAACAACAGCAATCCAATTTAAAGATAATTAGATTTTATAATTTAAAAACAAATTGATCTTTTTGAGCATTTCCCAGGCATAAGCTAGACAGGCATGTGCTGAGAAAATGTCAAGTGGACCAGCAGGGACACTCCACTGATATAGAAGACAATCGGATGGTGGATTAAAGATATTAGAGAAGGAACCTCAGACCCCCTTGAGTCTAATACCAGGTGTCCCCTGGTATTTAAACCTTTAATCTTCTCAGTGAGAGGTCTAAAGCTTCTTGAACCCTGATTAAGTCTCTTATTTTTCTTTGGATGTGTATTTAAGCTGTAAAAGTCCTGATGTGAGGATTGATAAGAAAATTGCTCTTAAAGCAATGCCAGGATGCAGTGATGTTGTAAATATGCTATAAAACTCCCAACTCTTGCAGAGTTCTACATAACTTGCATGGCTACACTTAAGGTCTAGCTTGTAGCATTTAGTACATCTAGTGGTGAGGTTATAATTAGCAAAAAACTGAAAAGCTCCCCCTTACACCCCCATAGCTTCTTCTGGAAATACTTGAGTGTTATGGGTTTAGACTATCTGCACTTGCCTGGATGGAAAGCTACCTGGCAAACAGATCACAGAAAGTCTTCTTTAAAGGGAGTTATTCACATAGTATGCTGTAGAATGTGGAGTTCCACAGGGAAGCTGCCTAGGCCCTCTTTTGTATTGTTTTGTTTCTCTTTATGTTTGCTTTTTTTTTTTTGTTTGATGCAGAGTATTTTTTCTGTGTGTGTTCAATGTTGCTATTCTAAGTAAGTATTTTAGTTTATCTGTGATAATTTTAATATTTAATGTGTGTTTTTACACATGCAAATTTTTCGGATCAGGATATCTACAGTATGTTTTTCTATATCTATATGTGTGTGTTTTAAATGTATGCGTATTATGTCCCCAAGAAAACTAGCTCTGCTTTAGGGCACAGCTAATGGGGAACCAAGCAAATAAACAAAAAACCCTTTAGGAGGACCTACGGTGACAGCAAAACTTACAAAAATCGCAAAAGGCTCTCTCTGGATCCAGTGTTTCATTTGTCCATTTAAGTATACTGTTAGGGGGCATTTCCATTACCACTTTTACTGCGTCAGGCTTGGCTGAGCCACGCCGAGATGCACCCTCTGAAGTAGGGCCAAGCTGCACTGGCCCCACCTCCAAGTGGGCTGCATTGAAGTCAGGGAGCTTCATTATCAGATCTGGACTAAATCGGTGAGAAGCAATTCATTCACTGCAGCACAGAATCAGTCACACATTGCTAGAGAGTGTTATGTCCACTCCCAACAGATGCAAAATGTTGCTGTAGTTTGTCCAGTTACTTTTGAGTTTCTGAAAATGGAGAGAGTAGCCTTTAAAATGTCTGTAATTCATACAATTGTAGAAAGCTCAGTACTGTCGGATCAGTGAAATTACTGATGTATGTTCCACCCCGCAAATAGGGTCTAAGGTTTAGAATGAACAAAATATAAACTGCGCAAACTGCATGCACCAGGTTGAACTTTGCTACGGGGATGAAACACCAGGTTTATTACTTATATGGCAAAACTGCCCCATGGAAATTATATTTTACAATTCTTCAACGAAATTTGTTAAAGCAAATCATTTGGTACTTTCAATGTAATGATATTAAGATGAGAAAACGTGTTCTGTTCCCACAGATACTACGGGTGTGCGTCCAGCAGAAGTGGATGCGCGCCGTGTTGTTTGATATAATGTTAGTCAGCATAATAAAGTCAGAATTCACTTTAAGTTAAAAAGCAAAACCAGATTTTAAAAAAGGTTTTCTCTCCCTGTCTCTCTCTGTCTTTGTCTGTCCTCCGTATGAATGTTTTCACAATCATATCCCACCAATCCACCTGGAGCATCATCAGTTAATGGCACAAACCAAAAGTGGGTGGCCGTGCTGTAATGGAAATGCAAACCCCTGCCATGCTGGGCTGATGTGCCGAGCTAAACCAAGCCGAGCCAAGCCAGCACATGTATATGAAAAAATGTCATTAGCCTCTCACATCCAGCCTTCTCAATGCTGTTAGTTCTGCACCCATTATCATTCTCATATAGATTAAAAAAAATGCTCTGGATTTTTTTTTTTTTTTAAACCAATCGCAATTATCTTAGGCGGCACCATGGCAAGGATGCTATGACTGACATTCTTAAAACGGAATCATGCACATAGCAAAGAGGGAGTCACTGAAGATCAGGCTTATACCCACAGTCTACATCCCGTGAGTCAGACTAGGATACTGTAGAATTGTGACAGTCCCAACATAGCAGCTCGATGAAAGAATACCTCCTCCCTATGTAGATATAAAGAGCTCTGCCTTTTTTTTGAATGATCACACACAAATTAAAACATACTTAATATAATTCATTTCTCTGCACATAGATCCCTCTAACTCTTACACATGTGACCTTTACATGCTAATATAAAAACTTAGACGCCCTATAAAGCATCATGGAGTGAAAATGTTTCCTTGCTCTCAACAATTAATTTCCCTTTCAAGACCTTTACAGAGACAGTTTGTGCCTTCACGGAAGGTATTATTACGCAAAAGTGCAGTACTTATAAAAGGCTACTTAAAACTGCAAGAAGACACCTCATGAAAGGATTGGATTATTTTCTGACCTTTTCCTAAATCAGAATGATCTTTTGAAATCAGCTAAAACCCCTCTACAACGCGCCACCATGAAAATGTATTTGAGGTGCAGTTATGGCCTGTAGAAAAAGATCCCTCTTAAGCCGAGGCGTGTCAAAGGGAGTTCAAATCCATTTTTTACTCACGAAAACACTGTTTACTTTTGAAACTTACATTTTTGGAACGAAATTGGATATTTTTTTTAGCTGCAAGTCCCTTATTACAGGAACTAATGAATTTAAGCTGTAAAATGAAAAATAGATGAATACAGATGAATTGGTTAAGTAAAAACATTTCTTAGATGCAGAGCTTATGCTTGTCCTTGTCATAGCCTGTTAAGTGGAAACTTTAGTTCAAATGGATTTGAGTCCAGCACTGATTAAACATCAAGTCTTGTCCAAGCGTAGAAGTCAAATTGCTCCGCAGCTGTAGCCCTCTCAATCTCTCCCCTCAGCTCTCTGTGTGTTTGAGCCCGTAGCCATCTGTGGCTGCATAACCTCTTGTTCCCCTTGCATGGGTCCCACAACTGTGGCCCAGTATGTGAGGAGGAGCGGGAGGTAGCCTGTAGGGTCTTCCAACAGCAAGGCTGACCAATGGGGCAGAACCGCAACTGGGGTACAGCAGGGTGCTGAAATATCTGAAGGCTCTTATGTTGGCTTCGTTAATGTTTGTGGTTACACCCTGCACTAATGCAGCTGGTCTGAGAGTTTGCCACTGGCATTGAATATCTAAGAAATGTTTGTTTTTGCATTGCTAATTCTCATAATTTAAGGGTCATGTTCTACTGTTAGGGCTTTGGGCTAAGAAAGCGTTTTTAATTAACATTTACATATTTTTTTCATTTGTATTGCCTTTAAAAAAGAAACAAAGTAAATATCAATGAAAAATAAACTGAAAGTAATGTTTTTCCACTATATTTAGGAATCACGCACCATGTTATACAACTTAAACTATGACTGTCAGTTACAGAAGAGAAATGTTTTGAGAAATTCGGATGTGTCGACTGAGTCAATGTTAGTGTGCACGGCCATGATTCTTCTGGCCAGAAGCCACACATAACAAATGAACCCCTCACTCTTTATCTTCCAGCAGCGGCCCTGTACATCTGCCAGCAGAGTGTCCTTATCCTGCTGAAAAATACTTTGAATTTTTCTTGGATCTGCTAAGTTGTATTAAGCAGCAGAATTACAGGATTTCTTGAAGAAATGGAGTGTAAAGGGAGTAAGGCTTTGCAGGGCCCCAAAGGGACCATTCTCTGTATTCTTAGTGTTCTCATGTTAAAGTGGATGTTTTGCAGAAATGTCTGATAAATGTGCTGACCTGCTTGAAGAATTTTCATTTCGACTTTGGACATAACTGTATTTCAATGCCTAGTGTAGTATATTTCAATATTACTTGACAAAATAAGTGAACGATGTAGCTAAGTCATCAAATCATTTCACCTCCAGACTCTTGTGTCACTTCTTAAAAGCAAGACAGCTGCTCCTGTCAGTCAGAAGTGGACGACAGCCTCCACTTTCATAGTCGAATAAACTAGAGTATAAAACACAGATGCCTGCAACAGACAGCATTGCTGTTTGTCAGTATGCTGAAAGCACAGCCACCGATTTCGTACAGAATTTATTATGTGGCGGTGCATTGTGTCTTCCTTTTTAACGTCCCCCGCACACATGAGGAACTCATCTCCACTCACACAGGGCACGGTGATTGAAGCTGTAGAGGGATTCCTGGAATTGCTTTTTCTTTTGCGAAAGCTAACAGAGGAGACAAAGGACGGTGATCAGCAGAGAGACGAAGGGGAGGGATAGAAAAGTCTGTCACTGGCAGGTTTGTATGCCTCAGTGGAAAATTTGCCTGAGTGAGCGCGGACGCTCTGAAGCTTCCGAGGTGCTTCCTGGAGCGAGCTTGAGCCCATTCTTCAACCCTCACCCTCCTCACAATAGGCCAATAGTTTAATTAGCTTTGTACCAGCGAGCATTGGCAGCCGTCCCCCTCTCGGTTGCCTACAGGACTTCTCACCTCAAACACTGTCCCCCACTGGTTGGCTGAGGTCCCATAGACAGTGCCACTCCCTCCGATGTGTCTCTTTTTCACTCTAGCTCTAACTGCAGCAAACACATTATTTTTATATATCTATTTACAGCACAGCAGAAAATTATGCCTTTAAATGTTGGCATACATGTTGCGAGCAATTTACACACATTAGCACGTTTATTATTTTAAATGAAATTTGTTTTATATTGAGAACCATGTAGCTATTCTGTGTGATAAGCCTCATAGATATTTTATTTGCCTGTGCAGTTTGACGTCGTGCGAATTGGATATTCATGGATTTTTGATAACGTCTGACGTGCACGGCTGCAAACCGCAGGGCCAGAGTGGAAATGTAAATTTGTTCAGAGTGGTATTTTTCTACCCGAAGAGCTGTGAGTCTGTCTTCAAAGTGCTGTGACTGAGGCATGGCTAATCACTTCAAACAAGGCTTTTTGTTCCTGCCGTCTTCACTTGGCCTTACATGGCTGGAACATGGTTTTATCCCCAACTCGCCTCTCCTCGCTGCAGACGCATCCAGCCAGCTCGCCACACTCCAATCCTTCCCTCACTCTCTTCAAATGGTATCAACAGCAGACTTTCTGTCAGAATCCTGCTGATTAGTCCCTGAGGGAGGGTGGTGACGCTGGTGCACGCCTCCTTATTATGTTTAAAAACACACAGCGTGACCCAAAATTGACACGGGCTTCAATGTAAAGCTGCCGTTTTTCTCATCATGTGTCTTGAATTCATCGTGACTACAGAAACAGTAAAACCACAGATTGATGTGGAGTATCAGTGGGCTGCTCGGTGGCTTTTATTTCTACACATTCCACATCTACTCCAAAGACCAGCTGAACTAACAAAGTCTAGTCTTTCAGTCCACAGCGCTGGAGGACCAGTTCAGGGCAGGTTAGCTGGCTGATCACCAAATTAATAACGATTAAATCCTCATACGCAAGCGGTGACATTTAACAGAACCCTCGTAGACTTAAAGTCAGTTTAATAATGTTCTTGCTTCACCACTCAAGAATGGAAAAAGGAATATGAATTAACAAAGAGGCAGCTGGGGGGTTTATGTGCCACAGCAGTTAGGACAGTTAGGATTTAGGTTTTGGTGTCTCTGTTGCCATCTCTCCTGGGATGGAGTGTGAAAGCACATCTTCATATGTGATTGCTGGATGTCTATTTCCATTTGTCCACCTGTCCATCTTTCTCTGAGTGACGGCCTGTCTGCACCGCGTCTCTGCAGCAGCGGTGTATATCGCACACATATAAATGAATGCTTACAGACAGAGGCACACATGCAGACACACAGGGATGCATATTTGAGCACACACTGGACCAGCCACTTGGCTTGAGACGCAGTGAGATTGATGCAAAACACCATGCGACTGGGCAGGTGGCAGCTGCACCAGGAAGTAGGTCCACAGCAGGCCAAAGGACCATGTGCTCATAGGAGCTGCCCGGATACGATGATCAGGTGGATGTTGATGGCTGGCTGGGCGGCAGCCCAGAAATGGTGGCAGAGCAGGTGGAAGCTGGAAGGAGGGGAGAAAAGACTTTGAGTTAGACTTGAGTTTGAGTTTGACCTCATGAAGCATTTATTGTTCAGCTTTTCTTTTGTTGGTTTTGTGAGTGCTGTGCTTGTTGACATTGTTGTCAGTAAGATTAGCATTGTTGTTCAGATGATGTCCCATAGGACAGTAAATGAGTGCACAGAACCATCTGGAGCACCAGGTTGTCTGTTTCACAGGAACTGAAGCAGATCCCTCAGTGTCAGTTCACACAAAGACAGAGGTGTATAAGTTTGATGTTCCTTTTCCTTCATTCTTTTCAGGAGTTAAGAGCTGCTGCTGAAACATCAGCCTTGTTTACACATTCACTCCACTTTCTACATGAGAGACACTTAGTCGTAGACTCTGCTGAGTAATAAATTTAATTTTTCTACACTTTTGAATCATCGTCATTTGCATACTATCTGACCTGTGAAGGGTCGCTTCAAATTAGCATCAATAAGATGTTTTGCATTGCCATGCGGGATTGCACATGATAGACACATCTTTTAATTCCATTTCAAGGTGGACACAGTCAGGACTTAGCCTGACAGGGGGCATCATCCCATTTAGGACTGACACTAAGCATTATTCTTTAAAGAAGGATATTCCAATCTCTGTTATTGGTGCACAGAGGGGGAATGAACAAATCAATATATTTTTTTAAAGGTTAAGTGTGCGAGTGTTTGTGTAGGGATCATTGAGCTGTGCAGCTTATAAGCAGAGTGAGATTAAACTGAAACCAGAAAGATGCTCTCTAGACATGAGACAAACCGTTGTGTTACAACATGTTTAGTGCCATTTTATAATAAGAGCGTAATGTGATTTAAAACAAGTTATGAAACTATTTCACAGGGATGGTTGCACTGGCAGTCAGCACTGGACTTGCTTAACTGTTTTGATCAGGTCCTGTTGAAGCTTTCATTGGTTATGCAGCAACGTAATTCCAAGTTTATTATTATTGTTATTATGTGTCTCCTATAAGGCCCTGAAAGATGCAGTGTGTGGGATTCAGAGGGATCTGTTTGTAGGATATGGCAGAAATGGAATATGATATTCATTAGCATGTTTCATTTAGTGTTTTATAAGAATTGTTATGTTTTCATCACATTAAAAAGAGTCTTTTATATTGACAGAGGAAGCAGATTCTCTTCTGTGGAGTTGTTCGTGTTGCATCGCAATATTTCTACAGTAGCCCAGAATGAACAATTTGAACACTGGTGCTAAAGAGAGAGACTGTTCGTGTTGTTTGAAGGGCAGAGTGAGCAGAGAAATATTCAGTTAGGTGCTGCTGCCAGTAAATCCCACACGCTGAACTTCTAATGCCGTTTGTTTTCTCAAACATTATTATAACAGTTTTGCTTATTTCACATAAGACCTTTTTGCATTTATTATTTTTTTGCAAGTGTGTGAGGCTCCTAAAGAAAGAGATCATCTCCATGTCAAATCCTCACAGTGCCCATGAAGCAGATGAGCTTTTGAGTGATAAACTCTTGATCACTAACTCCATGTTGTTTTCTTTTGATTACTGCCTATGCTGTCATAAATATCCAGTGCATATATGGAAATTTACTTTATTCAGAAATGTACTTCTTAGTGGCTTAAAACAGCTCAAAAAGGTTAAACAGACACTTTAATTTCAATGTAAGCTGGTAATTAAACAATTCAAATCTGTGCTCGTGAATGCTTCCTGATTTTCCTTTGTTCAGTTACTTTTTGAGTGTCACCTATAAATCACCTCAGGTGTATGTTTTTGAACAGCTTGTATAATTTTTGCATCAAGCAACACAAGTATGTTCCACAAAACAAGGATTCTATATTTATCTGTTTCTCTGGCGTTGTTGGTGTTTGGGTGATAAATTCAGCTCAATTTATGATGATGCAGACTCCTCTTAAGAGCTCATAGCAACATGTGAAATAAAACAGTGCCCAAAGGTTATGTGTTTTTTTTTAGTTGAGTAAACTACATTAGCAAACTGGTTTCAGATCATGGATGAATTAACCAGAAGATGTTTAAAAAGAGTGAAGTGATCCACCCTTTGTCTCATCCCCTTTGATACCAAATGTAGAGAGAAGAGAAAGAAAAAGTACACACGTCTGATGCTACATGCGCAACAGGAACAATGAGCTGTGAGGGAGAAAGAAAGTGAGAAAGAGCTGAAATACTGGCTGAAATGCTGCTCTTCCACTCTCCTTCTTTCATGTGATCACATATGCAGGTTAGTGGAATTGAAAGGCTGCAGGTTGTGGAGACAGCAATTGGCCGCCTTTGTGTTAGTGGAATTGACAGGCAGCAGAGCGGTGAAGCTGCTACAGGGTGTGTGCTTTAGCCAAGTTGATAGACACCGGCCTTTTTTTTCCCAGCGAGTCTGGATGCTACAGGCAGTTTGATTAGGATGCACAGTCAAATGGAGTTTCCTGCGCTGGTTGGCCAAGGTCAGCGGAGGTCTCCATGTTTGTGTGGGAGATTGTTTGTTAAGCAGAAAGAATGGTGCACATTAAATGCAGACTCTGTGGCCATGACCGTTAAATGACCCTCAGGACATCCCTTTGCTCATATGATCACAGAGCACTTTCACACTGCAGGTGGTGTGATAGAAATCACACAAGAGCCAGGAAACTCTTTCCTAAGCTGAGCCGAACAAATCAAATATTTACTTTAGCTTTTCAGTTGTTACAAGAACATACAGGAAGTGTTAATAGGAGGAAATGTTCAGCTCTCTCCACCTGTGTGTGTTTCCCACTGCAACTCTTTAATCAAGAACTTAAAGGTCATAGTGTACATGCAAGTCTTATACTTCCGATGAAAAATGTGTTTTGCATGACACATAATTATCACCTCCTAAGCAGATTTGAATTTCATCATAGTGTAGAGAATGTACTAATAATATGATTCATGATGCAAAAATGATTTTGAATAATTACAGTGAGGTCATAATGTATCAGTATCTAAATTAAAGACATCAATTATTTCATAAAATGGGTGTGTCATGGAGTAGTATTAATGGTCTTTTTTAATGAGTGCTTAAACTGTTGGATGACATCATGTTTTCTGAGGATATACTTTGGATCAGACTTCATCAGCTTTACAGCTTATTTGTTCAAATTAAGGATCAACTTAAACTTAATTTACAGGTTTAATACCTTTTTTGGATCTTCATTTCTAGCCAAGAATGTAGATTAATGTCAGTGTGACTGTAAAATGTGAAGTTTCCCTGAAAAATGGCAGACATTTCTTGTTTAAATTGTGGCAATCGGATAATGTAAGTGTAGAACAAAAAATATGTTTTTTGGATGTTTTAAATGTTAGATTGTATGCCTTTAAGCAGTGCACTGAATCGAAACAAAGCAGTATTTGGCCTAATGCTAAATTTCAAACCTCCTGACATGTTCACAGTATTTTATAAGAGACCATCTGCTTGTTTCAGTCTCTTGTTGAAGTTAGTGTTCCAGCCAGGAGACATGTGGTATGTCTTGTGGTCCTTCACTTTGTCGAGGACCTCCTCCACTGCACTCTGCAGACACACTCTCGTTTTTATTCCCTTGCTTTGAACGTACATTTGCATTTTAGCTTCTTTATATGTCTGTCAAATCTAAAGGAGCCCATAATGAAACAGATGTGGAAAATGGAGCCACTAGACAGGAGAGATTTCCTCCTACTAATGAAACTGATTTATCTTATGGACTTTTAAATGTACTTTTCTGTCATGATCCACTTGTGCCCCACATCTCCTTTTCTATGGAGGTGAAAAGGAAAATGCAAAATTGAATGAATGTTATGCAGGCGCAGCAATCCACTCCTACCTGAGAGAAGACATCAACTCAAAATAGACCAACATTAAAAAAAAAGAAGAGAAAGTATGATCATTAAAATGAACTCCTTATCGGCAGTGTGAGCTGAGAGTTATCGCACCCCCTACCCCAAACCCACAGGAACTGGAAAGTGGAATAATTGATGTTCTTTTTTTTTTGTCTCAGAAAAGGAAAAAACAGAAGAAAACAAGCCAAGATTGTTTTTGTCTTAGTGTTCTTGTTGTGCCTTTGTGTTGCCCTCAGAATAGCATAGAGAAGACTGATATTCAAACAATAATATTTTTTCATCCAGGACTGACATATGAGATACTTTAAACAGCAGCTCACCATCCAGGATGAAATATATCAGCCCTTTAATGTGAAGGAGAAATTAATTTCAAGAAGAATTGGAGTTGACGGGTATCTTAGAATTCAGTGTGAATACAACTGTAGGAAGCCTTTGTGTCGTTGTTCACCCTCAGAAGATAAAAGGAAAATGTTCTGTGTAACTTCACTTCATTTGAATAACAGTGTGAAAATTATCGGGGAGTGGGAGAGGGTCAAAGAAAGGGGAGGGTTATGTACGATTTCTTCTTTGCTGAAGGGAGGGTAAGGCCTTTTAACTTTTTCTCATCTGAGAGTTAGATTTTATTTAATACTAAATCTTCTATGTTAAATAAAAAATAGAGATTTTGTGTGCACTGCAGGTCTAAACTGTCCAGGATCTACTGCTTTGTCTCTGTGTCAGGGATTTATTCTCCTCAACGAAATCTCGTACAAGTGAACAAGATCAATGTGTCAACTTTTGAGAAACAGAGAAGACATGGATCGCTGTTAGCAGTTATTGAACATTTCATCTTCAAGCAGCACATTGCTTTTTTCTAGTGTACAGTAGTCCTACTTTCAGATTCTGTGTGCATGTGATTAGCAGTTAAATGTGTCAAAGCACGTTAAATGTGTCATGTAGTGCAGGATAAGGGTTAAAGACTACTAAGACAAAAATTTGCAGAATCGAAGGATCGTATGTCTTTGCTGCTGCCAGCTACTGATCTGGCCAATGATAAGTTGGCTCTGTTAACTGAGAGATCAAGTGGTTGTATCGCATGGCACATGGTTGCAACAGCTGCCAGTTTGATTCCAGCTGGTAGCCTTTGTCATGAGTCCCCCAACACACCCCCTCACCCCCCTGCTAAACACAATTTCCAACACTACTTCTAACTATTGTAAAAAATCAAGACACTTTGCCCTCTGCCTGTATTTCGATATTCTGCTTGTCGTAGTAGCTGCTTGGGACGTTTCTGGGTGGGGAAGGGGTGCGTTTCCTCCAGCCAGTGAGGTTGGTGAGGTTGAGAACATTGCGACTGGATGCCGTTCAGACCAGAGAAAGTTACGGATGTGGACATAGTGCGAAGAAAAGGAAATACAGTTCCATGAGGCAAAACGGCAAACGGATGAAACTTGTTCCAGAGCGAGAGTGAATGTCGGTTTGGCTTTCAGCCGCTTTGGAGCACTGAAGGAGAGGCTGGAGCGACTGATGCAAGTTGGCCTGCTTGGTGTTGGAAGGGTGGGTGCTAAAAACTGGTGATTAGCTTGTTAGCTTGCTAAATTATTGACTTCTCACTTAAACAAATTTAATATTCCTATGTAGCTTACCATGTAACATTAGGTAAGCAGTATAACAGTACAGGTAGTACACAGTAAGTTACGATACTTCTGGTACATTGAACCAGGACTAGGGGGCCAATTTGAATGTTTTGTATGCAAACTGCAATGAACAAAAATGCTATGCGACTCTACCTTTAAATAACAATAAAAAAACTTTGGTTTAAAAAAATTGTCTCTGCATAGTTTGTGATCCTTTATTTGAAAACTTTCCATCATAATTCCAACAATGTTAAAGGAAAACAATGCCAAACTTTGGGGAAATTTATGTGTAAATTACTGAGCACCATCTTAAATTTTGTGTGCACTTTTGCTTATTAGTGTAAAAGTTTCATACTATTTAAAAATGTTGGGGGGATGTTACATTTTTTCCCAGTCAAGGGGAGAGTCCAAAAAGAATATTAGTAGTGCTCCGAGGGGAATTCTTTTCAAAACAAGTTTGTATGGTTCCCTTTTAAAAAAGAACCTTAAGTTCAGCCCACTCCACTAATATTTGCTCATCCCCTTATTTACCTCTCTTCCTCCAGAGACTCTACATATTTCAGTTCAGTTCACCCAACGCTCAGCGTCTTCTACTGTACCCATTCAACATCCCTTTCTTTCTCAATCTGTTTCCTGGCCTTCTCTGTGTGACTGGACCCATCCAGCCACCAGGGTTGAGTTATTAATGCCCGGGGAGGCAGAGAGATGATTTCATTGCGTATTCAGGTGTGGGGATGGATAGCTTTCAGAGGCAGCCAGGGGAGTGCTGGGGAGGAGAGCCTCTGTAGAGAATAAATATACCTGTCTCCTGCTGATGCATCGGGCCACACTCACTGCAATGCAAATCAGCCACACTCATCCCCCAAACTGCTTCAACTATTACTCACCCATTCCCACCTGGATCCCTACCAGCCCAACACTCAGTCACCGTGGACTCAGATGAGATTTTCTGCGCAGAGTGGAGTGGAATTTTCAGGTATGCGCTGCCTTCCCAGCAAGGTTTAGTCCCCATTTGTCGACGGTGATATCGCATGCATCCATGCCTCATCATCACGCTGCATTTCCCAGGTGACTTCACAGGTCCTGGTGTTCATTACCCATCCTGACTGCCAGATAATTAAGGCCAGAGGCTGGAGCTGACATTAAAGCAAAGGTTGGGAATGGTTTCTTGGAGAACACACAGCAGGTTTTACTGTTCTTGCAACAAGAAAGATGCTGGGTTTTAAGAGTTTTAATCTATGTCAGGAAATTGGCTGTTTTCAGCTCATCTATCAGTCTAAGTCTACACACAGCTGTGTATGTTCATCACTCTTGAACAAACAGGAGTTTGTCTGGTTTTTATTTAAATTTTCCACTGAGACTTAATGTGAACCTGTCATACAAGGCCAAACACTAACTGGTAAATTTTAAGGAAAGTAAGATAAAGGAACTTGTTATTGCCTCATTTGGATCTTCATTTCCATTTTTTTCACAAAGTGACTTTAGTTTAGTTTATTTAGTTCATTTGTACGGGGACGATGCACATAAATCAACATTTGAGTCAAAAGAACATTTTTACATTTTTAGAAATATGATTATATGCTTTCTCGCTGGGAGTTCAATAAGAAGATTGATACCACTGTCATATTTGTCCTTGAATAAAATGGAGAAGACCCAGTGGAAGCGAATAAATCAAAACAGCAATAAATCTCCTTTTAAAGCCGACACCTTTATGTGCAGAAACGCCAGTTCAATCACTGATTGCCCAGTTAAGACTAAATATCAGCATTTTACTGATCATGCTGCGTCATTTCAAGGCACGGTACCATGAAGGTCTCTGCTGACAACCAGTACTGTGGGTGTCATGTCAGTAATTTGTAGACTTCTAAGCATATTCCTTCATGTTTATTGCATTTACTTTTTCTTTTATTATTGTGAGACAAGAAAATGTGTTCCTCAGAAATTTTGCCACACCATTTTTTACCACGGAAGGCTTTGTTTAAACATCTCAGTCTATATCAGGCCATTGTGTTGCAAAACAATGAGCTGATCCATGGCAGCACTAGCTTTTTTCATATAAACCCAATTCCAAAACAGTTGTGTGTTGATGTGTAAAACGTGAATATAATATCACAATGTAATCATCTGATATCAGACAGAAATTTCCCCTGGTTACACCCATCATCCATCATCTGACTTTCTTTTCACCCAGAGTGATTTCCATTGGAAAATAATTAAATTTAGTGGGTGGCTGGTGACGTGCTGCTTGTGGGTTTTCTGTCAAATCCATCAACTGAACTTGGTGGAGAGGGTGGATTCAAAGGTCTGGACAGAGGCAAAGAATGCAATGAGTTGCAAAAAACTTTTCTGACCTATATTTAAATCAATACAATACAAAGATCAAATGTTAAAAGTAATGTTCGAATCTTAAAACTGCTGGGTT
>JAQLOL010000025.1:16976930-16999070 GCA_029783665.1 Naso thynnoides
ATCTGCATAGTTGGCTGTGTATTGTAACACTGAAAAAGAAAAACAAATTAGCCGTAGAATTGACTTCTCATGGTTATAGCTGTTTAAGCTAATGCTACTTAGCTTTACAAACTTACAGATAAATGTGCTCTATCCTAATTCCTAGTGTTCTCATTTAAGAACTTAAGTAAGACTATGTTATTTAAAACTATGACATGATATTTTTTATTGATTAACTGAGTGATTTCAACAACTCACCACCAGCTGTTTGTCATTTATGGTGGACAGCTGTCAGGCTAGCTGCTAGCTAACAAGTAAGGTGACTAGTGCCATCATTTATGTATAAAAAGAAGATGTAGACTGTAAATTAAAGAGAAAACAATGTTTGACCAAAATTTAGAGAGCACAGATTGCAGAGACATTATAAAACACAGCTGCATGAAAAACCAGCGTTAATGTTAATTAGTCACAGCTGAGTAGCTAAATATATGCCAGAAATTTTTTAGTTTAATAAGGTGAAAAAACTCACATGCTTAAGATAGCATTAATTGTGGAAGTTATAATTAAAAACATTTTTTCTTTTAGACTATGAACACTTCATATTTCAATTTGGATAACATAAACTCATCAAACTCATTTCTATGATAGAGCGTGTCAGAAGACAATAATGGATGGAAGCCTGAGCTTTTCACCATCAAGGTGAGACTCATCAAATTCTTCAAGTGATGAAGCACAGTGTATTTCTGTTGTTCATAGTTTGAAAACAAAATAAGGACCTGAAAGGGCAAGCAGATATGAGCTTGAGGTCACGGTTGAGTAAATCATAATAAAAAGTCATCTAATGGCTTTGGCAAAGTAACAGCTTTTATGTGAAAGCTTGGCTTCAAGGCTAAAACTGTGCAATGATGAATGAAAATACAGATGAGATAAAGTGTTCTGTTGTTTATCTTCAGGGATGGTATGGTATCTTGCTTATGAAGAGGGGAGGAACCTTTTAACATCTTTCTAGATAGCTATTTATCGTTTAACTTGGCTTACGGAGTACAATAGTCCTTTGAAGAGTGTTGTGTCCGGTTACGGTTGACGAGTGTGCAAAAGTTCGTTTCATCAAAACGTTCCACCTGCTGATTTCACTAATTAACACACCTTTCAGTCAGAGAGGGAGCAACTAATTAGTGAAATCAGCCGCTGTAGTATTTGGTGGAATGAAAACCTGCAGAGTTTTCCATAGCTCAGCACTGGACATCAATGGCTGGCAGGGATAATTGCTTGTGTCTCATCACTTCAAGGCAAAAAGGTCATATTTATTGATTGCTGATGTATTATATAAATGTCTTAAAGTTCATTCTTCTTAAGAGGCATTTCAAAATGCCTGTCACACACAGGCGCTTTTAAAATACAACAATTAACTGAATTGTTATGGAGAGAAGCTTGCACCCGCTCTCCTCTCGACAAGGTAAAGAAAAATAATTAATGTGAATGGCAGACACATTCAGAAATAGCTTCCAGAGCAGACATGCTCACCACTGAAGCTCCAGACTGTGACCATTTCTTTTCTTCTTTGTGTTTTACTCACCCACACGCAGACACCCAGGTGATAGGAAGATATGGTAATGCAGCGCCCTTTTGGCTGTAGTTTCCATCTAATTAGTGTCGCTTTAGAGGGACAGCTAAAGGGCTTTTCTGTGTAAGGCTGCTGGTTTAACAACATAATTGAGGCTCAGGAAGCACACAAGGTTTGTAGCCAAATATACTTACTAGGTGAATCACCATAACTCAGGTGAGATGAAGTGGCCAGTCACTGGAGGTGTAATTGCTCAGCTCACGAAAAAGGCCATGTGTGACAATAGCAATCAAGCTGAAACATCTTTGCTACGTAAATTGGGAATTTAGCGTTGTGCTTGCACGTAATTGGCCCTATTTCACATGCTCGCCTAGCTGGAAGTTTATTGTTTATCTTGCTTTTTGAGAAATTTCAGCACTGTTTTATAGGGAAATGGAAAGTAAAGCAAGCTAGAGGGTTATGACATTAGCATGCGAGTAGTGAATCTTTTTTTGTCTATATTCTGCTGGGCCTTTGCAACTCCAATTTAAGTGATTCTTCAAGTGATTCTTCACATTTAAGCAGTTAAATGAACACTAAGGCAACAAATGTAGATTATGAAAATAAAATCATTGTGAATCACTTTAGATAAAATCTAACAAGAGTCGATAGACACCCTGGTGGCTTATAAGGCTGAACTTGCTAGATGCTGAGACGCTGATATTTAGCAGGTATCATTTCCACTGACTTACTGAAGTGTGTTTGCATGCTAATACTGAACAGTTAATACTAGGTACCCACTAAGTACAACTGAGGCTGATGGGAATGTCATCAGTTATGCAGATATTTGGTCATGCATCAAAATGTTTTTGACAAACTGAAATTTTGTCCTGATGGTGGTGTCTGGTGAAAAGTTAGGGGATCCAGTAAATAATTATATTCATTCTGGTGAGAATGGTCTGCATCCAACAGTTGTTGAGACTTGTGGGGACACTACGGCAACAAAAAAAATCAGAGGATCAGCAAAGTAATAAGGATTCATCATCTCAAGAGCTATGAATGACTATGCAAGGAATTTGTTGCTAATCCATTCAGTAGATATATTGAGATCTATTGCTGGATAAGCGAAAGTTTTTATCTGCTGTTGACTTGGCAACATGGGAACACTCAGGGGACCATGAAAATAAACAGGATTCATCCTCTGAGCAACAGGAATACCTACCAGGGTTTCATGGCTTTCAATTCAGAAATCTTTGATACATTAAACTGAAAAAGCAAAACAAAAAAATCAATTTTATGTCGGCGTTACAGAGGTAAAATCTCAAAATCTCCAAAGTCAGTGAGCTTCTCAGTGTGTGTCAACTTCTTAACTGCCACTGTTACAGAATAATAAACATTTCTTATACCTTCTATTTGTGTGCAGGCAATATTGATCTGGAAAGTTAGTGTGAGTTCAGAGCTCAGAGTTTTGGTCACAGGGCTGCTTGCTAAACTGTCCAGAATCTTCATTTAATAACTTAATTCGACTAAGGCCCTCTGTGACTCTCCTGAAACGCAAAAGATGAACGGAACTAAAACATCTCTGTGACTCAAACCTGATCACTTGAGTAAAGTTTAAAGACATTTCTGCTCCTGCCTGCTGGCTTTGAACATGTTCTTCAAATATTTGAAGTTTCCTTTCTTCTCCTGATATCCCTCTCTGTTCTGCTAATCACACATTCCCTCTTTGGTGATCATGAGATTGGAGTATGCTTTGTATGTGTGGCTGCCGTGGATAGTTTTAGTATGTGTACTTAGATATTTCCCAATCTCTGCTCTCCACTGCTCCTCTGGGCCCTCACCTCACTCCAGCTTGCTCTGAGTTTTCACAGATCATAGGCTTGTGGGCCTTGCAAGTGGTGTGAAACCAGAACAGATAGATTCCGAGTATTTCTTAAAATTCTGTTTGTATATATGCCTGCATTTAGCTTTCTCAGTACACATGAAATAGAAATGGCGGTGCAAATGTGCAGAAACTTAAATGTTCTGCATTTATAATCACAACAAGCTACTCATGACCAGTTCTGGGTTACGTTTGTTTTAGTAGAGGGAAAAGCATCTATAAATTCTTATTAGTACAAGATGTACACAGATTTGTTGAGTGATAACATTGCATTAATTTTAAAAATGTTAAAATTTTTGATAACTCTCAAAGCTCATTTTTGTCAAAACACTTCAGCAATCCTTGACCAAATGCTTGCTATTGCTTGATGCATTTCTCATCAAGGAAAAAACAGTTTTGTGTAAACAACATAGCAAATGCTGGTCTTAAAAGGGATTTTTGTAGCTTACATCATGATCATTTGTGTGGTGAATTTAATCAAGTCATGGTCAGATTATGTTACTTTTTGTGTTGCTGGTTATGTGGTAAGTGTTATTTCTGATATTGGGCTGTTTCCAGTTTGTTTTGATGCATTTTCTACAGTTTTTTCACCCACTTCAGAACTTTTAAATTCATTTTGTATAAGATTTTGCTCCATAGATAAATGAAAGTTTTTAAATATACATGTTTAACACGCAGCTATAATCAGTAAACAAAGGTTAATTAAACACAAAAAATACCAGATTTCTTTATCTAATGAGTTAGCACGCATAACAAAATAGACATCTAGGCCTACCTGTCTTTTGCAGTCCTATGTTCTCTTTGTTTAGCCAAGATGATACCACTGAGATACAAGCTCTCTTCTTATAGTGAGACCTCAAGACTGCAGATCAGCAATTTCACATAAAGACACAATTTCACATTTTAGAACACAGACGTGTTACAGCAACACAAGGGAAAGAAGTGAAAGAAGAGAGGCCATGCAGGTCGTACCAGTGATGTCCATAACACATCCCACAGAGGTCAAAGATTATGCAAAACAGCAACGCATTTCTTGAAAAGGCCATGTGTTTAGACCTTTAAAGGTATTCAAAGAAAGGAGTACCTCTAAAATAATGTTTTTTGCAGTTCATTTCTTGCCCATGGTGCCTAAGCAGGTAGATTACTTAACAGAGTCTTGGCAATAAAAAGCAACATATGCGTCCTTCTCCCCTGGTTCACAATTTATATTAGATGCGACAGTGAGAGTTTGAAAGCCTCCACATATTAAACAACACAGTGCAGAATGATGTGCAGAATCTTTTTTTTTTTTTGTAAGGACCAAATTGCATGCATTTAAATCACATTATCACAGTGGAACACATTTAAAAATGAGCTTCACACAATTTTCTTTCCATCCTTAAAAGAAAAGCTTTCTCTAAAAATGAAAAAAGCTCAGTTTTGTCTTGAGCTTTTTCAGTAGATTATTTTATAAGCACATTAAAAACCAACTTTTCATCAAGCCAAATGCTTGATGACTTTTTCTTTACACATACCATCTAGTGACGAGATAGTGAGATCAACAGCCTTAAAGTGAGAACAAGTGAAGGTCACAGCTTTAATTTGAACAGTGAAAACTGGAGTGATTGAAAATCTTGGAAGACTTGAAAAGAATTATGTATATAACTACCTTCAGAATACGAGAATCACTACGAAGGTGTTTATCGTAGTCTGTATTTTTATAATTTTTTTTCTTCTTTCTTCTTCTTCTTCTTCTTCTTCTTCTTCTTCTTTCTTTTTCTTGTTTCTCCCGTCTTCTACTTCCATTGTGAAGTTCCTCATGGGCTTGGAAATCTACTGTCTTGCTCAATGCTTTAAAACGACAATAATAAAAAAAAACCAGCTTCAGTTACATTAAAAATTATTTTAATGAACTTAAGTCAAGACCTATATCCTCTTATAAACATTAAAAAAAATAATGAACATAATTGCAAGTTTTGCAGAATTTCTGAATAAAACCAGTATTTTTCATGGTTTGATTCAATAACTAAAAAGCTGCTTCCTCAGCAGTGGTTTAGTGCATGTACCTGACTTTGCTGACAATAAGCATGCTACTGTTAAGTGAAAACACCTATATGGTGCAGAGAGAAATCAGAAAAAAGGCATATAAGACCATGTAAGGGAGAGCAGAGCTTGTCAACTCCCAGAATAAAGGGGGCATACCCACCCAAACAGAAGCTTTATTAGCCATGAGAGCTTCCGCTGAAAATTCTACTTGTAACAATGTTAATGTAAATGTCACTTATGTCAAAGTGCTCTAGTTTTTAATAAAAACGAGTGAGTTCAAAACTTGGGTTTATTAAAATTCCAGAAAGAAAGAGGCCCTTATAACACCAAGCTCATTTCGCTTTGGGATCATAACATTGCACTTGTTATTGCCAGCTTGATGACGAGCTTTTTGAATGACATTACTCTCCAGCATATGCCTTATTTTCATTTTTAGGTCGATTGCTTTTCTAAGGGTAAGTAAAATGTTGTAGAGTTCTCAGTGGGAATGTGAAGTAACCAACATCTGCCTGGAAATGCAGTGCCCTGTGTCCCTCAGGGACCCTAATTCATGCTTCAGAGGCCCCACTGGGAAAACTGGTGGTGCTTTGAGGGATTCACAAAGGGGCTTCAGCTGTGCAACAGCTCTTTCACAGCAGCCATGTAACCATGAACTCATGCTTAAAATTTCACAACCTTAAAGCACCTGCAATTTTGACGGATGTATAAAATATTTATAAGG
This sequence comes from Naso thynnoides, assembly GCA_029783665.1. NCBI lineage: Eukaryota > Metazoa > Chordata > Actinopteri > Acanthuriformes > Acanthuridae > Naso > Naso thynnoides. Next base: position 16,983,081 of record JAQLOL010000025.1, read on the forward strand.
TTTTGGTTTAAAACACATACTGTATGTATCATTTAAATTTTAAATCCTCTTAAAAGTAACCATACGTTCCATACTTATACCAGCTGCCACTGTGACTAAGTAGGTGATGGATGTATCATTTAGGACTGGAACAGGAGTATATGCTCTAAGTATTCTCACCATAATCGGGGTGAAAAGAGCTAGATAATGGCAAAGATAAACGTCCCTGCAAAAGTCATGAGCAGAATTTGTATGCAGTCATTGATCCTCTGCTGCGACACTTAATGATTTCACTGTGTTTTCTCCACAGATGTTGTGGGTGGCAATCCAGTTGCCAGGAGGGGGTTCAGCGTCAGTGTGTTTTTTATCTCCATTTGTTGGAATAACATTGATGTGAGATGTAGGATCCTCTCGATTTGGCGTCTGGTTGGAGACTTGTGAAAAGCCAAGAGGGTCCTTCAGGGAATAAAGAATAGGGACAAAACATGTTATTCTTCTTCAAGTTCTCTGTTAATCCCTCATCCAGTCCTGCCAGTTCTCATTCACAAACTTCCTCTCAGGTGCAATTTAATTCAGCACTGTTACCATAATAACTCTTGTCGTGCACAACACTCAGTCAGTAATTGATATGTAGGCAACTGCTTCTGGGTGGTACCATTTGCATTAAATCATGTTAACTGATATGATAATGAAAGTGAAAGGCCTGATGCAAGCAGAATAACTAACTGGAGATGGATGGCTATTTGAATTATACACAGTAAGTGATATATTATATCAGGTCTCAAGGGTCCACTGATCTGTTTGCATTTACTGCCTGTCCTTTACTGGGATTGCCGTGGCAGCCTGGATATAAATAGACTTTGTCACGTCTGGCATCTCCTTCGTTTTCTCCCTGCTACCCTCATCCTCCGTATTTCTTAAAGATGGGGTATGCAGCCTCTCAAAATCAAGCGAACTGTAGCATGAGACTCCGAAGGAAGCAACTCAGCTGCACCCTCCCCTCCCTGTTTTTGCTGGCGTTTTATTTTGTTTGTTGTCGCTCTTTTTTAAATCCAGTTTGCACCAAAGATTCACGATGAGACAAAACTGTTGCAGGGAAAGTTTGCAGCGAAGTAATCACGTCCATCTCAGCTTGACTCAAGCCGGCTGACAGTGTTGCCTGCGACTCAGCTTGTCAAGTCGCCAGAGGTCAGTCATAGAATATAACGTCACTTGTTTCAACTGCCAATCAGCTCTAAGTGACATGACCTGTCATGAGGATGTGCAGGGTAGAGTGGCAAATCTCTGAAATCACCCTTGATTGGCTGAAAAGTGCCCGTCGCAGTCTTCATTTTCTAAAGCCTGAATACAGAGCCAAGGAGAGGTGCAGGAGTCTAGTGTTCTCTCAGACCACCTAAATTACATTATGCTGAAAGGTCATTATGGATTTTTTTGCCCAATGACAGAAAAACTAAACTGCCTACCTCAGCTTTAATGTGATGAGGCGAGTGGTAAAAATGTGTGGTAATATATGTTAAAATTGGGACTTAATAAAACTTACTCTGTGATGTGTGAGGATGGTGATATAACAGGCATTAGCAGAGCTATCTGAAAATGATGTAAATGACAAAACGCTAGTCTATTATGTGCCAGTCTGTTTGGCATGCCTCCCATCTCTGTGCTTTAATCCAGACTGTTGAAAATTAGCTTTTCAAGCGTCACCAAACTTGATTATTCTTCATTAACGCATGTAAAAGGCAAAGAAGTTATTACTTTATGAGGGGATGGAAGAAGATGAGACTGAAACAAAGACAAATTAACTGCAGTGAAGTAATTGACTTTCTAAATTTTAGATAAATCTTTTTGTTCAAAACATCATCATTCTCGAATCATTAAAAGTTTTCTAGCGATTGATTCAGCTTCCTCTGAAGTGAGAGACATTCGTTTTGAGGAGGGCCTCGTGTGCTTTATGGTATCCGTAGGATTGCTACATTCGATTCCCCTTTCACAGTCCCAGTCATTACTGTTTTTACTGCCTCCATCAAATCTTTTCACTACCCCCTACTACCCTCAGAAATATTGAGTGCAATTATAGGGTGTGAATGGCGTAAAACAGCAACTGTCTTCGGCGATCATGATCAAAATGCGGCTGCGGATGCCTGCGCTAGCCACAGTTTGAACCCTCACAATTGCTCTGGAAAAAAACAAGTCAGTGTGTGTGAGTATTTGCAGCATAACAAAAAATATCAGAGACTCAGGCGAGGTTACTCGATCTCTGGCTCTCTGTGTTGTTTGTAATCGGAGTGAAGAGCGTGTCCCTCCGAGGAACACTCCCAGGTTGTTACAGCTAATGACTGCTGGGGCTCCTCCACTAGGAGCTGTCTCACAGCATTTGCTCAGATATTAATATCAGACGATGAGCAGGAGGACAATGGCACATGCTGTAAATTGGGGCCACACAAACTCAACACATTTGTGAGTAAACTTGGCAAGATGCACACCATCAAGCACTCATGCAGACTTATGTTTTTGCATAGACAGTAATTGATTTATGTAAGGAAACGTGAGGCCTCCGTGCTTGCAGAATCAGCTGCTTCTCCTCCGTGTTAGTTTATGTGTGTTTTGAGGCGATGCCATAAAGTGAAATCTGGAAGCTCTGCATCAGTTTTATTGTGACAGTACAATTATGAAGTTCCAGCTCCCACTGCTATGTGGGCTGCTTCCTTGTCACCTTGCTAAGGGCCATAGTCTCTAAAGGGAGCAATAGAAAAAGTCATAATCATAACTTCAGCAGAAACTCATATTCTTTTATATGCTTTGCTTGTAATGTTTTTCAGTGCAGAGAAAACAGGGAATTTCAGAATCCAGCTTGTGGGATACATAATGTTTCAAAGTCTTTCTCATGAACATAGTTCCTGCAGGGAGGCGAAGCAGCTCTTCTCGTCGTCTGATGTGTTCTCTTTGAGGTGGCAGGGACAGTCTGTGATACTCAGCTGGATGCCACTTACATGGCTGCAAAACGCTCCCAGAAACAGCTGCGGGATTTGCACATCGCTTAACCTAATTTATTTGAGGCCTCTTTGGGAGTAGAGGAGTCGTCCCAGCCTGGGATCACATGCAACTATTTTTACACACACACAAACACACACACACACACACTCGCACACATTTTCCATTTCATCAAGTTTCAGGCTGTCCTCACATTGCATATTTGCACCTGTATCTCTACTCTTCCACAGCTTACCTCTCACGCATTTGCTCACTCTCTACTCCCTTTAGAGAGAAATTTAAAAAAAAAATCTATCCATGTCTCCTACTTTGAGTATTATTGCACAGCCTCAACTTGATATTGAGAATGAGATGACACGGCAGTTCTGTTTCTGAGCTCTGGTTGGTGCATAAATGCCTACTCACACATACATGCTGTAACAGACTTTGAGTGCAAGACTACGATCTCGGTTGCAATCCTCCAGAGAAGATAAGCTGTCTGCGGCATGGCAGAAGCAAGTGAACACCAGCTACCTGCTCTCATCGCTGTAGGCATGTATGCCTCTGGGTGTGAAGGTGTCGTCTTTTATATACTCGAACGTCTGCAAGTACGTCAGTCTCAAGACAAAGTGTACCTGCTCAGTTGTACCTCAGGTGTTCTGCAGTCAGACAGTCCCTCACTTTACTTGAGTCACTGTCTCAACTCATAATCCCATCCTATCTTCCCTTTGTCAATAAATGTTCTCTAAAAACACACACACACACAAAGCCAAACTTGCTGCAGAATGCAGCCAATTAGAGACTAATCTAACGATGCACAACAATTTCCGCAATGCACTGGCCTATCTTTTTTAATTAAATTAGGAAAGGAGCAAAATAAAGCAGATATTCCCTCCACATTTCTCGGAGCCTGATTACAGAAAGCACAAACTGTTAAAAATTCCGGCGGCAGGGTCAGAGTCATGCTATTTCCTGCTACGATTAGAGGACCAGATAACCAAGATTTATTAGCCAAACATTCCGGCAATTAATTAGGAAGCGGGGCTAAACTAATCCTGTTTCCATGGGCTTTAGCGGGTCGAACCTCCTTACATTACCAAGAGGAGCAGAGGAACACTTCAAAGACTAAAGGCGAATAAGGAACGGCTTAAATCAGCTCCCGCATAGAAGTGTGTGTTGGCACTTTACTGTGTCTAGTGTCTGTGTTTGTGTTTGTGCGTGTGTATTTTCAAGTATGTATTATACAATATGTGTGAGCGCCCTGCAGGAGATATTATTACTGCATATATATGTATAAGGGACACATGTCTGTTGCAGTTGCAACTGTAAATCTCCCCTTTGACGTCTTAAGCGTGAAGTTTTAGCCAACTCCCCAGTTCAAAGGCTCGCCTCTGATGCTGCTGGCTTTCGGGCTCGTCCTCCTTTTTTTTCCCCCTTCCCTCACGGCTTTGCTCAGCTTCATCTCATGGAGACCTCCCGCCCTGGGAGGCTTGGCAGGTCGCAGCACCACACAGAAATGTACAGTCTGCTCTCTTTGTTCTGGGCACTCTTGGCATTTGGTCTCATAAGGCCCCTCGGCTCTTTAAGCACAACACACACCAGCAAGCAGATGGCTGAGAAGCTTTGTTTTGGTCATTAGTAAACCATCTACTGTGGGAATGGTGCTATTTTTTTTATTAAAAAATGTGAAAAAAAATAGCTAAAGCAGAACTCAACTAAAGGATCACTATATTGGAGGGAATGGGCTGAAAATCAGACATTCTGTGGTAGAACCTCGGCAGAGAGCAGTTCAACCGAGGTGATTATTTTAGGGCAGTGTTATTGTACAGTCATAGCTTATAATGCACTGAGTGGAAGTAAAGTGATACCTTAGCATATGGTGCGAAACCCTTGAGGAAATGTGAATCTACTGTCGTTATGAAGCACAAATGTTGATGGGCAAATCACAGGCACGCATGTTAAGTCGCTGCAGCACACATACTAAAAATAAGCACGCAAAGCTTTTTTGAAAACATATGTCTTCATGACTTGCACATCCTCAGCTCTTCCCGTCAGCTATGGTAATTGCAAGATACACTTGTGCCATATTACATAGAATCATTCCCCCTCCACCATCTCTCTAAATTTAAATTCTCAGCTCCACCTCAATGCGAGTAGCACAACTATTTATACTTTTTGAATAAATAGCACTACTCCGCTGAACTAGAAAGTAGAAAGTCACCCAGGGTCAGTCAGTCAAAGTAGTTTTGTCAGTGTCCTGGAGAAGTCTTGGAGATGTCCTTGTCATGAAGAAAAAAGTCTTCCTCATGCTAAACTGGAATGTAACTGTTTGGTCCAAAGTGGACTGTGGTTGTGCTGTGCAGGTGTGTACAAGGGTCACGGTGTGTAAGTAAGGACACACTCACATTTTCAGCATGCACTTAAAAAAGAACATGCATACTCAGCAAACCTCTGCACCAAAAAAGAGGTTAAAAACAAACTCTTTGAGCACAAGGTAGATCCCTGCCCAAGCACCTGCTCAAACCTGTGAAACTATGGCTTCCTAAAGTTGTTTCTGAGCACTCTTGGCTGCATGTACTGTGGAGTCAGCCAGTAGATCCTTCAGTCTCCGTCCATCTGGCTCTATTGTTGATTGCAGACAGACTGGCTGATGAGCGCAGCCTGGATGTAGGGCCGAAATAAGGCCCAGAGCTCACAGGAGCTCCCTTAGGCTGGGTCTTGGCAGGGCTTTTCAGAGCTGCTCTCTCGCAAACCCTCTGAAAGCGAGCACAACAGTCTCTATAGTTGCCTAATGGCCATGCTGCTGCTCATCGGAGTTTGGCAGTTGACAGTTTCTGATCCTTTTAAGGCAGGAGATAAAGCCCTGGCTGGCAACGAGAAGTAAAGTCTGAGTTGTCCACAGAGATTTCAAAACTGGGAGAGTTTTTTGTGTGTTGTGATTTATTGATTATTCTAAAGTGAGCTTTGTAAAACTACAGTGCCTCTCTGGAAATGCTGGAGACAGCTATACCGGCATTCTGTAAATTTATCGCTTTTCAGAGTTTGCTTGCATGAAATCCCTCATGGCTCGCTGACAACAGAAAACTGATCCTCAGAATACTGACAGTACAAGAGGAATGTGATATGCTGATGTTCATGTGTTCTAAATCCTCTACAGTCTATTCAAGAGGACATACTGTGTCACCAAAATGCATGTTAAGTAAATAACAGTTCCACCATGTAGTGAACATACATCCAGTGCAAGAGGCTAGGACCTCCCAATACTGGACCCTGCCTAGCACATGATCAGCTTTAATTCATTCTGTTATGGTGCACAGAGAGATGGAAATAAGGAATAAGACTGGAAAACAGAAATTTATCTTTGAAGAGGAATATTTTTAAAAAACTGGAGGGAAAGCAGAAGGGCAACAGATTACATGCAGTGAAGGGAGGACAAAGCTGTAGAGTCGTGAGGAATGTGGAGTCCAAATTTAGTTTTTCCCGTGTCTGTTTTAATCACCCTTCATTGTATTTAGTGTGCATAGTTGCGTACATAAGGCAGTGTGTCGAAAACAAAGGCCCAGGGAGTTCTTGGCTGCGTTGCTTTGCTGCCTTCCTGCCTTCCTGCATTTCTGTCTTTGTCTCTTGTTTCTAAAGGTTTTTCTTCCTTGCGCACAGTCTCGTTTTCAGGACAAGGATGTCACACCACAGACAGTCACTACAAAGAGAGCCATAAAAAAAAAATCCACTCTGCTCTCAGCCAGCAGAGGTAGTAATCGATGGGACGTTAAACAAAAACAGAGAAAGAAAGGCACGCCTTCTGCCAGGCTTTGAGAGACAAGACACCACTTTCAAAAAGCCTCAGCTGGCTCTGTTTTTTCTTGTGCAGTACATGGATGAGATTTTTTTAGCAGAGTCAAAAAGTGATACGTGATATAATGGCAAATGTAACGTTTATTGCCTTAAACATTTTGCTGTTAAGTCGTTACAGTTTTAGTCATGTTTCATTTTGTTGCCACGGAGCCATCGAGACGCACAGCAGGTGTTTGTTTTCAAACAACAGGCGTTTCTCATCAAGTGACAACCACAGGCAGAGAGCAGTGCTCATGACACTATGCTGCATTCATTTATTTACATAAAATATCTGGAAAATACTACAGTATGAATATTGAAACCCACATTATTTGCATATGGGTGCACATTATTTCCAGCTGTCTGTTGTTTGCTGGTGTTAACTGGCAGCCTCACTGGAAATGCTGTCTGTTCACAGTAATAACCTCTCACACCAACTAACATCTGGCTTTTGTCTTTTATGGAAAAAGATACAATCAGCATTTCCAGGTCAAATGCCACTACAGTGGTCATGGGTAATTTATTCTCTCTAATGGAAACATGTCATTCGGGTGGTTGTGCTGGTTTTCTCTTTTCCCGTGCAATGCTATGAAATATATCTATATCAAGAATAGATATCATGCAGGAAACAAGACTTTGTTGCTACCTTCAGTAACTGATCAGTGGCACATAAGAAGAAAAAAAAATCAAACTCATTTGCTGGTAATGGGATCAGAATTTGCATTTTCTTTTTAATTTTAGCATTTTAAAGATCTACAAACATTTTGGTGTTAATATGCGTTGATTTAGAAACTATTAAGTAACTTATGTCATTAAAGTGTTGCAAGTGATTGTCACAGAAAGCTTCCTGCACCTCTGGGATTTGCTCCATTGTCATTGCTTCTTGGTCTCATTTTAATGTGTTTCAATGCCTCTTTCAAAGCACCTTTAATTGCCTTGTGTCTGAATGGTGCTATATAAGTAAACTTTCCATGCCGTGATCAAAGTAGTGATGTGCGGATTGATACAGAAATATTGATACCTCAGATTCCAGAGGTTTCTGTTTTTTATTATTAAAATATCGAAAAAGATCGATATTTAAAGGATACACTAATTTGTCGGCGTGTGTGTGTATTTTTGTCAGCAGCAGCAACACAGTAGAAAGTTACCACGCCATCAGCAGGATCACCGTTTGCAGGAACTACTTCTCCTTCCGCTTGTCACCTTCCTGTGCATACTGTGGCTCTATGAATGCGTTTTGGGCTCTACTTGCAGGCAGGCTGATTAAGGCACACTGCATGCGCTGTCATGTGTGGAGCTTCTCACTTCTCAGAACATGCTGAAGTTGGTGTGAAGGGCTGTGAGGTGATGCAGCAACAACACAAACCTTGTTAATTATCGGAGAGTTGATCACATTACAGAATACAAAGGCGGCTTGCAGCAGCATACTAAGGATAAGGAGTAAAGAGGGCAAGACAGACTTCAATCACTGAGTCCTTTGTTGTTATCAGGCATTATGCAGGTACACTGAGTGTAGCGTTTGCTATACTGGAGATGAGCTACGCCGACCGTGTGAAAGTGATTCAAGTCTGTCCAGACTCCCGTTTCTGTATTGATATATTGAACAACAAGAGTTCCCTGCATCCTTAAAAAATACTGCTGTTTTAATCACACTGATATAAACAAATATTCCAGCAAAATAAATATGAATGAATGATTTTTTTAATTCATGCGTATGCCAGCAAAATATATCCATGAATAATGTAGTTAATAATATGGCTTTTAATTTCTCTCTTTTTAACAAAACGTATCAGTATTGTGTTGGTATCGCAATACCTCTTTTGGTTTTACATGGTATTGGATCTGAATGAGAATTAGTGATATAGCTCATCACTAGTCAAAGGACAAGTGGTGCTTCTTATTCTTCCAGGCAGCTGTAAATGCTTACGTCAAAAGCAAAGCTGCCCCTTACACACTCTCCCCTCTTCAGTCAATCCACACGTTTAGAGCAGACTAATTTGGCAAATATAGCGAAGTATAAAGTAAAAATATACCTCAATAAGATTGGAAGTACATCTTTCAAAAACAAAAAATAAAGTACTCTTTTCTTTAAAAACAAAAACATTTTTACTCATGTATGTTACTTCTGTTAGTTACCATCCACTTCTCTAAACATGGAGTGAGAATTCAGGTGTAGTATTTTTTCAGCAGCAACTTGGATGTTTTTTCTTTATGATGAGTTGCTTAAGAGAGTGCATGTTCAAATGTCACTTTGAGGGTCAATATAGCAGCCTTTTTGACTTGTCATAACAGTCAAAGCAAAAGTCTGATTAAATGTTATTAATGGCGACTTGAACGGATCAAATGGACTGTGAAAAGATTCAGCTGTGGTGCCTGATAGCTTAATGGTTAAAACGCTGACCACATAACCATTCATGGTTTGATTCTGAGTGGTAATTTTGTTGCATGCTAACAAATTTAATCTAGACATATTTCTTATCACCTTTACAGGTATCTAAGCGTGCACAATATTTTTCTTTTGCTCATCGTTTGGAGATAAATCTGATATTACTGCTTCCACTTCGGTGTCTCAAAAACCCAACAAAGAGCAAATTTGGCTCTTAAATGTTGAAGTGTTTCAACTATAATTAAATAAACATTTTGAAAAGAGAGCTCTACAGTGTTGTGGCAGAAATAGTTTCAGCTTTGGACTCAGCAAGATGTGCGTATGTTTTGTACACGAAAAGTCTGCTCCCTCACACAATTCAGGCAAACTGACTTCTTTTTAAATGAAGCTTTTTGTGGAGCTCGAAGCAATGAAAAATAAAACTCATTTATGATAGAATTCTAAAGGGAGAAAAAAGGAGAAAATAGTTTCAATGAAAATATTTAACGGTGACCATGCCATTGTCAGTGGACTGAGATATCAGAGGAGCTAGGTGACCTTTGTGTTGTTGAATGAGCTAAAAACCTTTTTTCACTGCAGTCATCCTGACTTGTCGTAGTATTAAAAAACCCCACTGATGTTACTTATAATACTAACAATGGCTTCACTCCGTCCCTAAGACCCATGACAGTGTTACAGTAAACCAACATGCACAATAACAGCAGCCTGTTTCACAAAGAGTCACTTTGACTTCAGCTTATAGATCTCACTGTTAGTCAGACTTTGGCTGCACAAAGCTGTTTAGTTTATGATCTAGGGGCCGATTTCTGTGAATTTTGGGCAAACAGGGAAACATGGCTCATAATTTGTGGTTTGCTAACAAAGCCTTGGAGCGAGCAATGCAAAGGGAAACAGCTTTTAGAGACTGCAGTAACCCACTGGAAATATACGGCAGCAAGGACACCGTCAGTCAATTTCACTGGTCCAAGGAAACTGTCCTGAATCTGACTAACGAGTAAGTCTGATTCCTGCCACATTAAGAAGCCAGACCATTTCAGCCCTGCTGCAAGATTTTGTGCTGCTGGTTGTTTTTCAACTCGTTTCACTCTGTGCTGAGATTTCCAGCCGAAAATGTCCTGTAATGGTTGAATTCTTTGAGTAGATAATCATTTTCTGGTGACATGTTTTATAGTTCATAAAAGAGAGAATTTGCCCAAAATTAATAGGCCAATATGTCCAATTGAAGATGAATTAAGAACTAGACAGCTTTGTGCAATGGTTGAATTTAAATGTCTATCTGATAAATATTATCTAGATCTAAGTGGTAGTGAAAGTTTTTCTGAATCTTGCCTCTGGCCTAAAGCTATAAAGCAGACTAACAAATCCTTGTACAACCAGGCTTGTGACTCTTAAACTGAAGCAGCTAAATGGATTTAAGCCGTCATTAATATGAGCTTTTACACCAGTGCTTTTTTTACTGTGACATGTCAAAATTTCCCAGTTCAATTAAAAAAAGGCACAGTCCTCCTTCTGGTACCATAGCTACATCTATCACTCTGTAGAATAAGTGAGAAAGAGCCTAATTTTTAAAAATGGCTCTACATTAATTGTATAGATCTCTGGGAATTCCTTAGAAAATACCTGCAACGTTCTTGGTAGAGGCCAAGGTCAGGGCTACAGTAGCTGTCACAATGATGAGTGGTTTTTACTGAGATAGAACGTCTGCCCACCAAACAGGGGGGATTGACAGTTAATCACAAGCACATTACACCTCTGGGATGGGCGGAACTGCAGCCTCCTGCCTTTGGCTCCAGCCTGCCTGTCATTATGATGACTCTGAAGCCTATCGGTGTCGGCCTCAGATTTATCTATCCGCCACTAGACTATGGCCTCGTCTTTGGCCAAGCTTGGCACCTGTCCATCCATCAGCCTCTAAAGTCCTCCTGTGGCACAGTGGACATGATCTCTCTTTCTGCACAGCACCACATGGCAATGCCATTGTTCATGTCGTTCATTTAGCGAGTTCAACTAAATAAATATTGCGTGATGAGTGCAGACGTGGTGACGTGCATCTGCAATACAAACCTGCAGAGCCACAGAGATGCTTTGTCACTGTTGGAGCACTGTAACTCTTCTTACATCCACCAGGGAGAGAGCTGGCAGAGTTATTGGGACTTAAGCGTTTGGGAAGGGATAGCGTGGGTGGACAACTTTGCTGATGGCACTGGGGAAGGCTCTTTTAAACAAGCCAACTAATTACTAAAATGCATGCTGAAGGCCATTTGGGCTGCATCTGTTGACACCATGGTGACACAAATTTTGAGATGAGGTGTATTTGTGTGTGAGCAAACTGTATGTTTGTGTGTTCATGGAGAGAGAAAATGAGCAGATTGTATATACTGTTGTTTTGCCTGAATGGCTTATTATGCTGATTTATCACAGTTGACTCTAATATCCTGGGATACAATGTGCCTAGAGCCATACAATTAAATCACTACAATGTTGACTTTGAGTGGAGCTTTAAAAACTGAAAAAATATCAGTCAAGTACATTCAGGGGAACATTTGTATTTTTCTTTTTTAATAAATAATTCTCAGGATGTGCTTTGGACTTTAAAGCATGTCAACAGCTGTCATTCATTTCCTCTTGTGACTAGCTCATTAGCTTCGTGTCAAGACAGATGCCCAAAGCGTGGCGTGCGTCATTATGCGGCTGCGGCCTCCATCCCTGGAAGCCTCTTGGTTTGTCACAGGAGCATGTCGCCACACTGACATGTTAATGGGATCAGTCATTGATAACAAGGAGCTAATGAAAATCTAATCAGAAAACTAGCCGGTCGCTGATTTGTCTTCTCCTTCTCTGAATGTCACACACAAAGCTGCTCTGCCTCTGAGAAAAACTTCTATCTCAGGTCACATTAGCCAGTTTGATTTGTGTCGTCCTGGAAAAATGATGTATTTATTTATTTATTTATTCACTCCTTAATTTTCTAGCCAGTTTAGACAGTACCTTAGGGAGAAGAAAAATGACTACAGTCTATATTAGCAAAAGATAGGAATACACTTTAAACAGATTGTCTGTCTGCCACAGCAGTGTTAAATTTAGCTTTTCAGTTAGAAGGGGCATACAGGAAATGAATTGATGGAGCCCCATTAATTCGTTCTATTTTATCTTTTTCCTCCTGGGGTGTTGAGAGGCAGGACAAAGAGTAGGTCAAGGCTAAGGCCAAGATAATGTTTTAAGCATCCCGGCAGAGAAGGTTGAACGGATCCGTACACCGAGCATTAATTCTAAACTTACTCAACAGTCGAGGAGATGCAGGAAGATCAGTTTTGCAAGTAGCTGCACCGTCATAATGGGAGATGATGTGTTTTTCATTCTGTCTGTGGCAGTATTGCTCAGGGTATCAGCAAACTGGGATGAAGCCCTCAAGGCCTCTATTTTGAAGTGAAATAAACGGGCAGGCTTGACGGAGGACTGTCTGAATGTCCTTAAGGCGTTAAATGTAGAACAGCAACGGGCAGCCCATATGTGTATTGTCTGGAACTGTCTATTTGGAGAGTCGCTCCCGAGTTACATTTGAACATATGCTCAGCAGTAAATATAACATGCACATAATCATATGTAATTTTTAATATATGAATGTCCCCACAAGCATGCTAGCATTCGTAATTTTTTAAAATGTGAATTTGTGTCCAGAGACACACGATTAGTGACGAAGTAAAGCTTAATGCTGTGGAGGTGGAGAGCCTCTAAGAAAATAAGATTTTTATGCAAAATCTAGTCGTTACAAAACTTGTTAAGCCAAAACTGTGCTTGCACACCAGATTTAGGCTTAAAAAGGCAGTTAATATCAGTATCTTCTGTCTGGGCAGCCTTACTGAAAAAATATAATATTTCACCTACTTAATGCAGAAAATAGCCTATCTATTGATCATGAAGGATGTTGATATAAAAAGACCTCTGAACCCACAGTGAAGCACAGCACTTATCAATATTGTTTTTGCTGTCTTGGAAACTCTCAGCTACTTGTGCTGTAGGGGGAAAGCAAGCGTTTCAGGGCCATGTGATGATCCAGGAGGGTGATGACTGGCTGATAAAGTGCTACTGATTGCCAAAGGGCAGGGTTTATGGATTTATACAACACCCTGAAGTCACAGCTGAGCAGGACAACATCAAGGTCCTAGCCTCTTTCTCCGCATGTTCAGACTGTGACTTTTCTCAGCTCTCCTGCTCTGCAGCAAGTTCCAGATGCAGACAGTGAATCGGTCTGCTTCTCATCACCGTACATCAACTGTGCTCTCTCATGCAAGCCATGATGCATCCCATGTAGAAGCACAGCACAAATGAAAATAAGACAGGTATTTCCAGGTGATTGCTGTCCTGTGATGCACCACTGGGGAAATAAACATGAACATTAGAACATTAGTCATGGTCTCTCATTATCTCAATTATAAACACTTCTCTTTTGATTAGTATGCAGTTAATTAATGACACCAGTCTCAATCAGCAACATCCAGATTGTTGCTGGACTTGATGACTCTTTGACATGTTCATTTTGCAGAACAGCCGCGTGGGCTTGCACTTTAACCACACAGCTAATGGTGATGCATGACTCATTGGCGAGCAACTTTTTTTGTTGTTGTTGTTGCACAGACAAAATTAATCAGACCTCTCTGTTATCTATCTTGTCTGTCTGTGTTGGAGGTTATAGCCTGACCACATGGTTGATTACATCCCTGACTGACCTTTAGAGCCCCAGGGGTGATCTTATCCTTGTGCACACATACCGTGCAACTGAAGGCTGTTGCGTGTTAGAGCGCACTGCAGGTTGCAAACTCCTGTAAACTCGGCATGAAGATGGAAATCAAGTATGAGCGTTTGCATCACACCCAATCACACTTGGAAAAATCGTCATCCTAGACATTCAGGATTTTATTTTTGCTGCACAGTGTTGCTGTGCTAGGTGGAACCATTTCGCAGAGCCTTTGTCACAGATCACTTCGTGAACCCAACAGCAAAGTTGACTTTGAGTTCATCAGTATCTAATTGCTCAGTTTTGAGGGGATCTGATGAATTTTAACAATCTAGAATGCATTAAAAGACACATTTGCAATTATCCTGTTCATTGGCATTTCACGCAGTTAAAGCTGAACTAATCTCTTTTAATGAATGAGTAATTTTAGTCATTTAATCAAGATTGGGGCAAATACATGAAGGATTCTCTTTTAAAGTTTTCTAGACTGCGGCAGATGTTAACTCTGTGTTTTAGATGGACAGTTGGTGTGGAAAAAGTCGCTCATGCCTGAACAGGAAATGTTTTTGCTAATGTTTTGTGATAAATGGTAATTCAAGTTATACTTTAAAATATATAGTTCTGCTATTTTGTGGTTATATGGTTCATATGGCTCAGCAGACATCTGTAGCCATGTGCCATGCAGTGTGTCTTGTGGGTGATTGAAATGATAAGCACACTTTTAAGCATTGTGTAGGAGATAATCAGTGAACTCACTTGCTGCAGTATTTTAGAGGTCCATTTCTTTCAAGGGTTCTTTAGAAGTTTCCACTTAGTTGTTAGAAAGCAGAAATAATCTCCATATAATAGTTTAGTACATTTGATTCCGAAATATCTGGAACATTTTGTGCTTGTGCAGAAAGAATGCATGCTTGTTGAGAAATTAGGCTTAAAAAAACCATAATAACTTAACCTTGAGGCCACCAGGGCACACCTGAAAGAAACTCAATAATTATTAGTGTCCACGCTGTGTACAGTGCTTTCTGCTAAAAGCCCATAATGCAATGCTAATTACCGTTATTTGACTTTGCACCTGTAAAGCCAGCTACGCACTGTGTGATTTTAGTCTTACAAGTTTATTTCAAGCCACAGTGTGTGACATGAATCTTATGAACAACATCAGATTTGATGTATGCAGACTGTGTGACCATAGCACCTGCTGAATCACAGGCCACAACACAGGCCAATTAAGCATTTTTTAGGTTGCCCCATCAGCGTGCACTGTCTATGTACGCTGATATATTAATTTTTTTTAAAAAACAACAATTAAGCTAAACAAGAACCAAGCCCCTCCACTAGCAGCATTTATGTGTCAGGAATAAACTCTGAAGAAGAGGAAGAGGAGAGCGTGGATGCTGGTGTTGCATTGATGTGTGTGTAATTTCATGCTGCAATCTATTGGTTGGTTAGTAGACATGGTCGCATTAGCTGTCACTTATTATTTAACCTAAATTTTGGACGCTGTCAGAAGTTGGCACAGACTGTCTTTGGTCACAAGACCAGGAACTTCTCTCACTGTATGAAGTAAGACCACTGTTTTGGAGCCACGACCAAAGATATCGCCACGTTTAGTCATCTTTCGACTGAGGTGTCCTAAAACTCACATGACTCACATAACATGTTAACTGCCCTGTCTATTACATATGTTACAGGGAGAGAGAGAGCTTTTCCACAGCACCAAAAATGTGTTTGTTTCTACAGAAGTTGTGTTAGATGGCACTTATCATGTACACGTTATCCCCCGTTGTTGTTTTTTCTTTCTCTCTTCAGTCACAAAGCAAAGAGAACTGAAGCCTTTTGAAGTTCTAATGCATTAAGACAAACAGACTGAGGCGAACAAAAAGAGTACATCTTCCTTCCTTCCTCTCTTTTCTCATGTGTCTACTCGTCCGCCTCTCTCCTGGGCAAATCTGGCAGTTGATCCTGAACTGCCTGGAGGACAATTCAAAAGGTCAATGCAAGCAGACTCTTGACAAAATGCGGGGGGGGGGGGGGGGGGGGGGGGGGGGGGGGGGGGGGGGGGGGGGGGGGGGGGGGGGGGGGGGGGGGGGGG